>QKQZ01054176.1:0-19862 GCA_003595255.1 Solenopsis fugax | reverse complement strand
GGCCGGGGGGCGGGGGGTCGCGCAATGCAGGCGGCTACCGCCGATGGAGGAGCTGTCGCGTGGGGAAGTCGTCGCGTGGGGAGCAGTTGCGAGTGAGCGCCTCGAGGCGTGCGCGGATTCCCGAGTTGCACGCGGTTTGTGCAACTAGTGACGAAGCGTATCGTCACAGCTCTAGCATTCCTTTAAAAAAAATAGTTAATGAATCACGGTGCACATAGAAGATAGCAGGGGCGACGTAACTTATCGTTCCATACTGGCGATTATATGAGACGTTTGCAGCTGACAGCTCGAAGGCTCGAATACACTGCTCTTCTTCTCCTTTTTCCCCTTTGCCCCCCCTCTCCCCCTCTCTCCCATTCTTACTTTCTTCTTTTTATTTATTTATCAACTCATTCACTGTCATTTAAATTATGCTAGATTTAAAAATGATATTTAACTATTTGACGTCTTATTTCTAATTCTGTACGTGTAAATATCATTTTTAAGTAAAAACTACATTTAAAATGTGTGATTGAATGATAAACAAAGGGAGAGAGAGAGAACGCGTCCGAACGTGTCCAAATAAGAACGTGTATACTTATTTATCATCCTGCATATCGATCAGTTCTTTACCTTCACGAAGATACAAATCCAATGTTGAATAAAGAGATTTTCCTGTTTTCTTCTTAAATCACTTTTTATCACATTTACACTCTCCAATCATTCACTTTATCGAAAAATACTTAACGACGATTACTTTATACGAATCACTATCATGAATTACTATTGATCACTGCTAATCACGTGTCAGAATTACTCAAAGAAAGAAACACGTGTTTACTTTACTTATATTCTCTTTGTTTTACAAGCGAGCAGTCGACTAGTTTTATTGGTTAATGTGTAACACTGCCGAATGCGTAATTAGCTGCGTTCAGTAAAAAAGGCAGCTTTATAACTATTGTAAGATCTTTCAACCTTATTTGGACGTTCGGACACGTTCTCTCTCTTTTTCTCTCTTTCTCTCTTTCTCTCTCTCTCTCTCTCTCTCTCTTTCTCTCTGCGTGTTTATCTTTCAATCACGCATTTTAAATGTGCTATGTTTTAAAATGATATTTACTGTACATGTACAGAATTATTAGAAAAAAAGTGTCAAATAGTTAAATATCATTTTTAAATCTAGCATAATTTAAGTGTCAGTAAGTGAATTGATGAATTGATGAGTAGAAGAGAGTGAGTATGGAGAGAGAGGGAGGGAGAGAGAGAGAGAGAGAGAGAGAAAGCATTGAATTCGAGCTGTCAGCTGATCACTAAACGTCTCACATAATCGCTCGTATCGGACTGTGAGTTGCGCCGTCCCCGCCTATCTCCTATACTCACCCCGTAATTTGATAACCATTTCTTTTAAAAATGTCTTAATTTAAAATTAGAGAAATAATAGACTGTTCATGTATAAATAGAAATTAAATAAGAAGAGCCTTCTTCAGTCGTAGTTAGATCTTCATGCTATTTTTTGTTTATGTGATTTTATATACCCATTCAAACTTAATGAGACTGCGTGCTGATTACTTTTCAGACATAACTCAGCCCTAAGTTTTTAATTTAAAAACTTATAAGCTTCGGACAATTTTTGCTAAAGGAAAAGACGTTTCAGAATAATCTTAAATATTTGTCTCTTCAAGAATATAAGATTTCTCTGAATCAACCTGTATATTGTAATTCTATATATATATATATATATATATAATATATACATCAGTTTATTATAAACTGATATACAATATATTGTTATGTCCATGACCGTGAACTCCATAGATTCCCGTCGACGGGAATCAGCTGGAAGACGGAGATCGATATATGTATAACAACTCAGAGCCTTTCGTTAGCGACGCGGGTTGTTGTAGATTTTCAGTCAACGTTTTGACAACTCTGCCGGTTCCGTGAACAATTGTATTTAAGCTAGCTCATTAATAAAAGTTGGTGTTCCTTTTTATAAATAGTGCGTTGAATCATTTCGCGTCGTGCGTCCGACTCTCCTCTCGCGAGTGTTCCGCGTGCCTGTCTCTCGCGAGTATTACAATATAATATTGTAAAAATAAATACTATTTATTGTATCATATTATCGCTTCATCGCATGCTTTAATTATGCACAATCGGGAAGCTATTATGTGAGCTATTATGCGGCCAGGAATGGGATAATAAAGTAGATGTACCAATTTGTAACTACCTAAGGTTTGGTTTTAAAGTTATTAGTAAAAATGTCATTATAAAATTTTCCTAATTAAAAAATATTGATGTTGCAGCAAAGATGGGACATTATTTTGCAAATAATACTAATTAAATTGTTTTTTGACATTTGTTCATAAATTATGGCGTACATTAAAGAGCATGTCAATGCACCAATTTGTGACCGGCAAATTTAGCTTATGCATCAATTACTGGTCATCCACTGCCCCGTGGTTAGTGGCCGATGCATTAAATTTCTATATCCCGATTAGTGACCGATGCGTCAAATCAACATGTACCATTTTGTGATTGAGAACTTTTGTTTTAACCGTGTTTTAAGTGATTAATATATTTATAATTGATTTATATTTATATTTAAATCAAATTAATCTGTATATAGATTTTCATAAATTTTACAATCATTTATGACATGTCCTAAAGGAGAAGAGGGTAATATGGCACCCATTTTTATCTTATTGAATTACTTTGCTTATAATCAATAAAATCATTATTTATATTCAATAAATTTTAAATTATTCTTTTATGTCAAATATATATATATTTTTTAGATATATATACAGACGAAATATATATACCTATATATATGTATATAGACAAACTGGTCACAAATTGTGTATAGTCACAATTACCTTAGACGTTGACTCAGAAATCTGGCAGAAAATTGCAAAATGTGCCGACCATTAGTTTAGATGCTTAATATTTGCGGTACCACCGCAAGCAGTTTATTTGCACAAGTATGTAAATTGGCAACGTTTTGTGCAGGAAGTTGCTCTGTCAGTAAGGTAATTTAATCTCGAGAAACTATACGTTCGATCTCTTATAAAAATAATTCACCCCTTATACACCTCATTTGGATTATTTTTAGCCCGTTTTTATTCCGTTCCATCATTTTTATGCCCGTTTCTTGTACTCTCAAACACGCACAGTCTATTGCAAAGAAACATGGCGATTATTATAATATACACGAGTATGCATATGAATATTTTTTAGTAGATTGCCCGTTTTCAATACTCGTTTTTCAGTCGATGAGTGACAACATGTTAATACGGTCCTCTTTTACTCACAAGAGGAGGATCGCATAAGATTCTCGCGAATTTCTCATAATTTCAAATATTAGTACCTACCCTCCATTTGATGAGTAAGTGGCACGATGTAATATTCAAGTATTCGTGAGAAATTTGCATCAAGAGTTTTTAATGCGATGTTATTTTGATGTCTTTTTATTATGTAATAATAATTATAATCTTTACTGAGAGAATCGTGCAATTTCAAAATACGTAATGTGAGTGCTAAACGAGTATTTTGTACTCGTAGCTAAATATACGTTTTTACATCTCAAATTTACACATAGCATGTCTTCACTACTCAAAAATACTCATAATATTTTATTATTATTCAGATATATTTAACCCGTTTTAACTACTCATTTTTCGAAAAAGTTCCTGTTTGAAATCTGAAAAGAGGGTCATACTTATTGAGCCAATGCACGTTTTCACTACTCAAACTAACCGTTCTCGCAGGCTAAAAGCTATGAAATATTTTTAAGAAATGCTAATGGCACACAAAAATCGATTAAATACGAGAAATATAAATTTAGAACTTAAATTCGAAACAAAGGCATGTAGTAACAGAGACATTATACAAAATACTTAAATGAAAGGTTTGAATAAAAGAACAAGTTGCAGTCTAACTCATTAAGTATATCTTTTTAAGTGAACTCTACGCTCTACATTACTACGAAAAAGTTTCTATTGAAATAATTATTAAAACGATTATTTTCTTCTTTATCGAGCGAAATCACTTTGTCCATTGCGAATACGCTGAGTACCAAACACTTTGTGCTTAAGCTACAAACGCGATATAAAGTAGCATTTCAACGAGTTACTCTCACGCTGCAACCACTTAAGTAAACGAGGAGCAAACAGGCAAAATCCGCGGCAGCGTAGCCTTTCTACGAGACAAAGGATGGCACGCAAGAGACAGGAGCGAGGAGAGACAAGGACGAAGATGGATCGCGTCGATCCTACTTGCTTCGTACATTCTATGCACCACGATGTTTCGCAAGTTTCTCCTTTGCGCTTGAACCCTTCCTGCGTAATGTGTAACGCTCTACTGAAATTTCACGAAGGCATTTAGTGCGACACCCCTGTAGTCGATAAATGTTGAAAACGAGATAGGAACGACGGTGATAAGTGGGTGTACGTCGTGCCACGATGTCGAGGTGCACCGATGAATCCGTGCGAATTCTGAGATGCTATTGTCGAGAGGAACTTGCATCTGTAAACTGTCTATGCGGAAAAGCTCTAACTAGAACAAAATGCTAATTAACACTGTCCTTTCATCTCCTAATATTTTATCTAACTTGAATTCCTTAATTTGATGCAATAAAGCTGTGAATTATGAAATATTGAATTATGAAATTGTTTGATGCATCGCGCGTGATTTAATATCAAATTTATTATCTTTTTATTGTCTTGATATTACGTATTACATGTTACAAACAATGGAGTTCCAATAATCAATCGTATTCACGTATGTAATATAAAAAATAAAATTAAATTAAATAATACATAAAAATTAAATGGTGTAAGAGAAGTTATAGTATAAAAAAGCTACGAAGAAGCTATCCAGTAAGCAAGAAACTTTAAAGTAACACTTAGAAATATTAATTTCATGTATACTTTTAAGGCTGGTTTTTCATTATCTAGTTAACTTATGGTTAAACTTAACTTGAAGTTTTAACCAATAAGCTTCACCTATGACATCATCATGGATAAAGCCTATTGAGTAAAACATCAGGAAAATTTAACCATCAGTTAACCAAATAATGAAAAACCGAGACTAAGTGTTTAAAAATAATAATGTATAAATATTTTAAAAAGATTATTTGATAATGAATTTTTCTTGAAACATTGTTGAAACATTATCTCCAAGTCATGATCAAAATTTGTTCATAATGTTGTTATATATTACTGATAATATAATAATATTATCATATTATTATATACTTTAAATACATTTGATAAAATAATATGATACAGATTCAAGACCGCGATTTGTATGTAACAAATTAAATAGAAATGGCCCATTATAACAAAATCTTGGTGCTAAAATAATATTTCCATTAAATTGATTTTCAATTGAATGAAGTTTTATTTTCAAGAGCTGTATTTGAAACCAAAAGTAATGGCGCGCAGTTTGATATGAATAGACATGCATTAAAACACGTGAAATATTGTTTCAGCACCACGATCTTGCTGTAACTCATCTTCTTTTTAATTTGTTGTACACAAGATACAATTTAAGTCTTGAATCTATATCATATTATGTCTTTACACATTGGCCTTACAAGATGTTCTTTAAATATCACTTGTTGTTGTGAAAAGTATTATCAAGTGCCTCGATGGTCGAACTGAAAGCTAAGACACTCTTTCTGGATAGCTGGGAGATCGAGGTTCAAATCCTGGCTGAGATAATATTTTTCGCAACAAATTTTTCATTTTTTCGGAGTGGGAGATTTTAGAAATGCAAGTTAGCATCGGTATTATTAAATTGATTTTTAATTTAATTATGTTTTATTTTCAAGAGCTGTGTTTAAAACCGAAAGTAACGGCGCGCAGTACGAATTGAATATGAAATATTATTTCAGCACCAAGATTTTGCTATAATCGTCTTGATTCATCTTCTATTTAATATTTTAAAACATTACATTTTATTAAATATCGTTATAATAATATGGTAGTAATAATTTAATGTTTACTAAATATTTTCCTAATTAATATTTTATTATTTTTACACACAATACACAGAGACAATTTATTATTCGCAAATATATTCAATACAATTTACTCTATTACCTGAAATCAAAGTAGTTTAAAGCTTTTTCGTTTTAAAACGTTTACTTTGTATGGTTCCAATTTTCCACTTATAATATAAAATTAACGTAATAAACTACAATCAGAAATAATGAAGGCACGTTCAATTTCCTTATTTGCAGACGAAGAACTCAACGTTGTTTGATTCACACCATATCGTCATAATCCTCGTCGTTTTCTCACTAATTATGTTTGGCATGAGCTTTGCCTTCGTCTTCAACTGTGTCCGGAAGCTCATCCGCGATCACCGAATTATCCAGGTGAGTGAATTTTATTTTCTCAACGCGAATCATGAGCGTGCGCTTTCTTTCTCTTTCTTTCTCTCTTTTCTCGCTTTCTTTCTTCTATCGTGCCTTCAGTTAGAGTAAACGAGAGATCGGAAAATGAAGTTTCTCTCTACGGAAATATATGAAGGTTACCTACATTTCAGAAGATATTTCATAAGAGTTGTTTCGCGGATGTTTCCCTTCGTAAATACATCTTGTATTATTTATATAAAATTGTTAATTACGATCAAAACTTGGTTGCAGTTTTATTAAATATCGACTACTTTTTTACAACATCAAGGCGAGAGCATTTCTTTTTATCGCATAACATTTCAATGAGCCCGCAAAATTTATAGATCCTCGGTGACGTGACACCATGTTTTGAAAATGTGGCATCTTTATTCTTCTCTACTATTCGAGTTCAAGAAGCGAAAGTACTTAACATTTCTTCACGTCCATACAAAGAAATATAAAAATTTGGTTTCGTCATTTTTTTATAACTGTTTTTTATAATTATTTAGCTTAAATATTTAATTAAAGTGAATTATATAATGATTGATTAAACATTTACTCCGAAGAGGATCCGCATCATGGATCGTCTATACGTGATTATGAAATATGTAAAACGATTATTATTGATTACTGATAGTCTTTAAATTATATTTGTTACAACTGACTACTGAAAATCTCATGAATTCACATTTGTAAATCCTATTGTTTTCGCACTAATAATCGTGAAGGCTCATATAATTGGCAATGATATCATTGCCAAATGTGAATTCATGAGACTTTCAGTAGTCAGTTCAACTAAGTTGTAACAAATATAATTTAAAGAGTATCAGTAGTCAATAATAATCGTATTACATATTTTATAATCACGTACAGACGTTTTGATCCATGATGCGGATCCTCTTCGGAGTAATCGTTAATCAAAAAAACAAAGAAGATTTGTCGATGATATGGCTGTAAACTTTAAATATTTAAAGTCAGATAATCACTTTTAATCGTCTTTATAAGAAAAAACCAAATCGCTTATTTTACAACAAATTATTAAATACTATTTGATATATTTGTTTAATTAAATCATAGAGGGATAATATTTTATGCAGTTTACATTTTTCGAATAATAATTATGCCAATACAAGCATCCAAATTTCTCTTCTTTATTTTATTACAATATAATGTGACGTATATTATATATTTGTTCCACTCGTATTACAATACGTAAAATTGAAATAATATGAAATGTTATTAGCGTTATTGTGAATCAAATCATCTTTCTTTCATTCGTTTAAACAAATTACACGGGAAAGTTTATTTATAATATATGTACTAAAATAATTAAAAAAATATTTATAGAATATTAAAATCTTTTTAAATAAATTATATCAATAATAAAGTCTGAACTCATTAATCTTTAGATATAGAATTTTATAAAATTGTACGTATTTTCACAAAAAAGTTTGGCTTATTTATAATTGAAATAATTTTTTTAGTGAAAAATAAATTGTAATCAGCACAAAAATATACATAGAAACGAAAACAGCAACAGATGTAATAAATTATTTAAAATCTACGAAGTTCTAATATATTCTTGCACATTTTTATAAATTTTACAGCGTAAATACGTTTATTTACACAATAAATAAAGATATATAATTTTTTTAGCAAAGCTAATTTTAGCAAATTATTTTTTCTTAAACGTATTAATGAAATAACGTTATGCTTCAAATAAATTGTCAACAGATTCATAAATTTTTTGTTCGTATTACTATATGAAAAAAACATTTTGTCTCTTTGATTTCTTGTAGGAGCACATAAGGCAATCCAGAGAAAATCGTTTGGACGAACTGGGTCGAAAGTCGACTCCATGCCCAATTTCAGTTTCCACAACGGATCTGCACGATCATAGCGAATCGCCTAGTTTAGAAGTCATGCCCAGCAAAGAATTGATGCCACCCACTACCATGATATCTCAGGAATACACCAAGGAACTAGTCCTCGAGATGACTTATAACGCAGGCGATATCACTGATATTCACCAGAGCAATAACGTGAGCAACGCCACTCAAGAACGTTTGCAGGAGTCCAGCGAAGAGCCGGAGATGCGCGATAACTGCTGCCAAACCCGAGAAAGCCTTTTCGAGCCACGAATACCGGATGCGGTAATGCCGTTAGGCTTTACGACCTTCGGCGTGCGCGCTCCCAGCTCTCAAAACGGGACCAATCTTCATCATCATCACCTTCATTACCATCATCGTCAACAGTTGCAACAAAGTCCGCAACAATCTCATCAGAGTGCTCAGTCCTCGCAGCCGAGCTCACAATCGTCGCAACAGAGTTCGCAGCAACAAAGCATCTCTCAATGCTCTGGTTGTAGTCCGGCATCCCGCGGACGAGACGGCAGTATGGGCATTTGTCCGAAGCATAATCCCATACCGGCGCCGCCAGGCTGGTCTACTCATGAGCCCAATTATCCAGTGCCTGTGCCGCAAGCTGTCCAGTACCCGGAACAGTTGAACTATCCGTCTTATCAGAAATTCCACAGTCCTAAGCCTAGCAGAGAATCTAGCGGCGTCTATCGACAGTCGCCTAAATTTATACGGCAAGCCACCATAGGCTCTGGCGAAAGGTACGGTAGTTCCATGTACGGATCTGGCCACGGCTCCAGCAACAACACGTCCAGTACGTCGCAACACTCTTCCGGCAATACGCCTACTAAACGTCAGCCTCAGCCGCTGGATCCGAGATATCGGGCGGAGGCAGTGATCGAAGTGGATCAGAGACGGCCATTCAGCATAGAAAGCACGAAGAGTGCTCCGGACGTGATAGCGACTCACTGACGCCGGGGTCCTGGGGATTGGGAGCCCTACAAAAGACGCCATCCCCGTCAAAATTATCCGGTGGCGACTTGCAGCGACAGTGGGAACAAGATAACTGTCGCCACGCAGAGTTCTCTCGATGATGACGCCTCGACAAGTTCCACCGTAGAGGCAAACTCCTCCTCTTGATCCATGTGTCGCGATGCGCTCGATCGCGAGAAATCGGGCGAGAAATTGCTTACGATTAGTGATTTCTGTGATCGCGAACAATCAAGGATCGATCAGCAATCCGATATCGACGATATATTGACTCATATCTATCCACTTGGAGAGAGACATGTCGAGGCACTCGTTAGAGAATCAACAAAACTAGAGGGATCGACAACGGTCAGCGACGTGTCTGGCTCCAATTCAATCAACATCAACGCGGAGCCTCAACTCGACGGTTCAATTCCCACGCGCTCGATTAATCGCACCGGTTGGACGACGGCTAGCGATTCGACCATTTCGAGACCGTGGCAAGTAAAAGGAGTTTCGAAGCTGCACGACTTACCGATTCTACGACCACCGGAGGGCTTCAGGGTACCTATGTTCAGATGTAGGACTCCATCTCTCTCCTGGAAGCACTGCGGGTGTCTTTCCCACACGCATCTACCGCCGCGACGATCGTCGATCGCTTGGAGTGCCTTCGAGCGATGCAATTTGGAGCCCATGTATCGCACCTGGCCTAATCGAGCCACAAGAAGATTCGGTCGACCTTCGCGAAGAACGGTTGGTACTCAAAGCTGTCTTGATGGCACTAGATCATCTCTCGGCGTTCTCCGATGCGTTGTTAGATCGATCGACATGACGGAAAGATCGTTGGACCAGGAGATTGGAGCTTCTATACCTTTCTAGTGTTTGCTTTACGATTTGAATTACACTACGGCCGATTTTCATGTCACTGCTGCTGTATTTTTCTACATAGTGACACGCACACGTTTTGACTTCTCAAATCGCTATATTTAGTTTTTCTTGTGAAAAACGAAAACATTTTCTCAAGCGCGGGTTTGATGTTAATCGTAACGTCGTTTAAAACAATAGAAGAGTGTTAATCATATATATAGTCGTATCTACGATACGTTACCATTGATGCGATCCAAATCGGCAGTGACAACTGCATCCGCTTACAGTTGGAGCATTTCCTAGCAGGGGTAAAAGTAAAATAAAATATTCGCATCAATTGGGAGGACCAGGTAAGTGCAACAGTCTGTGTTGGTGATATCACGCGAATAAATTTCTGACGGAAGCAATTAAAACCGAGCAATCGAGAACTGTGTATTTTGACCCTTAAAGAATCCGCTGCCTTTCGCTACTTATGAGATAAATGAATCGTGAAACAGAATAAAAAACGAAAAAAAAATCTGGATCCACCGTAGCTTCGAGCTAGTACTTAAGCGTGATTAAATTGAGTCGTCTGAATCATTCGCGGTATGTATAGAGAAAAAAAGGAAAGAAAAGAAGAGAAATGCGCCGTCGATTCACGAAGGGAGAAGATAAAAAGATTCTTTTGCTTTTGAACTTGCACTTAAGTATGTAGTACATTTAATAATATTTATATTTACATGTTTACATTAATAGATTGTTCTAATATTTTCTTATAATTTCTCTTTTAGCAATGTAACGACTCTAGTTTAATATTACATTTAAAAATTGCAACGTGGAATTATATTGCACAGTAGAATTAATCTTGCAAGGGGAAAAAAATTTATATAGAATTAAAGCGAGTCGTTTCGGACATTTCTATATTAAAACAGTCTCTTTAAATTTTTCGGACTGCTGTTACCTTTATTTTTATTACATTTTAAATTTTGCCGGGGCAATTTTAACGCGCTACGGTAAAATCTGTTTTAAATGTTCGAATAATTTTCTCGAACAAACAGAGCGGAGCTAGCGTATACGATAAGAAAACGCGCTCTATCGATACTGATTATTGATTTCTGCGAAATCTCGCGGGCTTAATGGAACGTAACATATCGGAAGCGGAACTTCATTCGTTCTTACACGTAGCATCGCCTGGGAACAGAGAGGCGGAAATCAAGGGCTATTAATCACTCGTTAACCGAAGAGAAAAACAACCTTTCCCACGATGGCCTGCGGTCTCTTTTCCGCTTATGTTAGTCGAAAAGAAAGACGCGAATATAGTGGTTCGTGAAGTTTCCCCGTACATCAGAAACGACTAATTATTTCGATCAACTAGACGCACCGCGTCCTGTGAATTATCGACATCGGTAGACGAGCTCGTGGAAGAAATTCAAAGCGAATGCTTGATAAAGCCACTGGATTCATAGAACATCATGTTTCCCCGGTATCCAATGTATTTCCGTCACGTAGTCTAACCGTATGCTTCGCGAAACGATACTTCTTCTTTAGCAACGTTGCGTGTAGCGTGCCGGAGGACTTTTCCGATAATTCTTCCTACGAATCCATCGCAGCTGGATCAAACCAGGATTAACGTGGACGGTGAAACGTGATGTTCTAACGATTTTAGGCGCGTTGTGTGTTCACGTCTCGCATTTAATCCTAAATGTGCCGACTGAAATGCGATGTTAGGTAGAAATGTAAATCCAAGTCTTGCTCTTTTCGGTATCGTTTAACGATACCTAGCGAAATGCGACTGGCATTGATCGGTGTCGAGTGAGGATCGTGATGATGTTTTAGATGCGCGCATGACGATAATATTAGGCGAACTATTTTTACATGTGGTGATTTCTACGGAAACGTTGCGCGAGTCTGCGCGCGCTCGGTCAGCAGATAGTTCAAGAAATGCATTTATAGTTCGTAATACACACACATACACATATACGCACACATATACACCTACATTACTTATTTACATATTTTACTAATTTACGTATATGCGCACACGCACGCACGTCCGATCACGTCAAATTTGTATCCCCCCGACACGCGCAGCTGTTCATGGAATACTTATTTTCATCAACATTTCGGGTGTGAGTCGAATATCGGCGGCCTTGCATCTATTTTACGAACGCCGCCGGCGACGTCTGAAATCACACACGGTCTGATAACCATCCAAGCATGATAGCACGAGTATGCACATGACGACTCTACAGTTTCCGCTGTTTCCTTTATAAGCTCTATGTGCAAACCATTAGACCGTTCTCAGTGACCGTTCTCTCCACCTGGATTGTGTGCCTGCAGTTTATTCTCGTATGTGGTTAATTCCTTGTAACTGTTAAAAGCAACATTATATGTGTCGCGTTTCTCTGTCTACTAATTTACAATTTAGCTGTTGAGCTAAATAGTGTATCGTATAAATGAATAATAATAAGTTATTACTTCTATTTATGAAACATGGAGCATAATTTATTTTGACATGAGATTTTCCGTGATAAAATAAATTAATTTTACATTCGCTATTTGTTCAAATTCTCCTTTAAAGTTTTTTTTAACTTATAAAAATATAATTTGTATTATTACTTTATTCAAATAAATAAGTTATACTTTTCATCGATTCGTTCCTTACATTTTATTTCCCTTATTGTTTGTTTATCCTATATGTCTACTATTATGTTTATATTTATTTATAAGACAATACCATTATTTATACAATAGGGCTTATTACTTACATAATTAATATCTCATTATATGTATTATTCATATTTGTAATTTTTTTTTAACTATATAAAATGTATCTAAAAAATGATTTAGTATTGTCAACTTGATTTTTTTCTAGACTATTATTAAATATTTAACTTTTTAATGTCGAATTTTAAAAAAATGCTTCTGTTTTGATAAAAATCTGTAGTTTTTGATTTAGAAAATAATATATATCGTTATTGCTAACGTTATTACTAACTCAGAGAAAGTATAGAAATAATTGTACATACTTGTGTGTATTACGACAGAATCTGATCCAAACAAACTAAATCCTCTTTAGATAGGAAGAAAAGATCGAATCCTATATAACAAGAAAACATGAGTGACTTGTATATATGTATAATCGTACATATCCGACGCAACAGTATTACGACAATATTTGTATACCTACTTCATTGATGAGAATGTTTTATCTTCCCGTATCTCTTCGTATCATTTTGGTATTTGATTTTGTCTTCACGCAGAATGTACACATAGCAAAGACAAACCAAAAAGTACGACCATGCGAGCGCAGACTTCTGTATACCCACGACCAGATCGTTAATTAAATTAGTCAATTAAATTAAATCGTTCAAGAGCGTGTGAAAGTTAATTATGATCGAACTATGTTCACGAATGCAGATTTGGAACAAGTCGAGACCTAACCGAGTACCCAGAATTTGTGTACAGATCACGTGTTAACGTTTAACGTGTAGAACAGAATGTACAGAGTGTACACATTTGTATATAAACTCTCTACAGTATGACTATTAAGATTATACACACGAGATGGATTATAAATATAGTACTTTTAAAATAAAACTGCCTATATGAATTTTCTTCACCTAATTCGAACGAGACGCATTGCTTTTAGCGAGCTTTTAAGGTAAGTCAACTTCGATCGAAAGGAAATCAATAAGAAAGGATTCGCCTTTCAGTTGCTCTCTAAAGTTGTTATCTACGTGCTCACAATAATTGAGATACGATCGTGTTTTGCAATCTACGAGTTCTACTTTTTATCAACTTTTTGTCAGCTCCAACTCTTAAATCTTTAATGCAAAATGCAAGTTCAGCATTTATTTCATCTTATCTGATAATTAATGTTGAACTCAATTCGAGAAAGACATAATTTTTACCCCGTCTCATAATTAAGAACTAGGAATAATTTTCTCTGCCGTTACAAAACTTCACTAGTGTCGGTCCGCAGCATTTATATTTTTACAATTTTTTTTCGTACTTTACATGTTTTATCTAGTCATACATGCACAATAATGCTACATGTATAAAAAGCCAAGTAATTTTGTGTAAAGTGAAAATATTATCCTGTAATTTTCTTTCGGGATCCACAAAGTACGAATTGTATGCACCAGCGTATTTTCCGTGTCGTACTTATAAATACAAAATTTATTATATTTTATTATTTATTACACCATTATTTATTACATGTACGTAATTGATGTCTTTTTTAATATTCTGTTTACATGAAGAAAAAAAAAGAAATTAAAATTTTATTTTAACATTCATAATTTTACAGTAATATGTTATTACGTATAAAAATATGTAAATTTTATAATTTTATTTATATGTATAATATATAATTTTAAGTAATACATAAATATGTAAAAAGAAAAAAATTAAATCTATGCTTCTATCTATTAATCTTTAAAATGTAATGTCAGTCAGTTACAAACTATTGAAACTTTACTCAATAACTTCCTTGACATTCACAAGAAGCATTCTAAACTCATAGTAACTTCATGTGTTATCTGTCCCCATCGAGTACTGCAATGGTCCCGTTGTCAATCGCTACGAACTTGTAATATGAAACGTTTGACGAATTGTAACGGTCCCACAGACTAGGGTTTATCTTTTACGTTACTTTTACCGCAGTACTATTGAGTATTTATGTATTTCTTCATTTCTACATCTTATTTACACATTTTAATTCTTATTTGCTCTTATTTGTTGTTATATTTTGAGGTTAGAAAAACTTTAGTTGGTCAACTTTCTTAGGAATTTTTAGAATTTTTAGCATTTTGCGCATGGAAGTAACAATTTTTTGAAAATTGTTTTTTTTTGAACTTTGACCCTAAATAACTTCTGAATGGGTCAACGTATCAATCTCTGCTTTATGCCAAAAATTTTCTTTGTTATGCTCTTTTAAATGATGTACTACAATATGGGGGAGTGGAGGGTTCCATTTGAAATGTTTGAGTTGAGATTCCTCTGGGACACCCCTTGGGGGGAGGGAGCAACCTGTACAACCCCCTTAAAAGAATAACCCCTCTGAATGATCAAATACAGTTTTTGCTGTTTTTCATAATTTTGAATCATTTTCGAAATATAGAAGGTGGTGACAGACTTTAGTAAGAGACACCTTGTATATGAGATTTATTTGCTAATCTTCACATTAAAACTTTCTCTGCCTCTTTTATTTACAAATATAAAAATAATTGACAACATAAATTTTTCATTGTATAGAACTTAATTATAAAATTAGTGGCAACAGCGGTCTGTTAGACTGTTGTTTATCAATAACATGATTTTTTTGAATATTACAGTTTAAAGATTAATGCTGTTTATAACTCTTTCAATTTGAGTTAAACTATAATTTTATGTAAATAATATTTACATTGTTGATTAATTACAAATATGGAAGAATGTGGTACTAATAATTATTTTATTTTAATATATGTTTTTAGAACTTTTTCTGATATATTGTGCATGTGTGTTATCGAAGCTATTCTAGATAGATTAAATCTCGTTGCAAGGAAGATAAGGACACCTGAATTGTCTTGTTTACTATGTAATGGAGTAATTTTCACGAATGTTGCCACGATTTTTCCGAGAGACTTTACGACGAAATAAAACGGCGAAGTAGACGCGAATAATGAAGACAAATGATGCGAGAAACTGCACACACGTAGAGATCGATGGCGATCGCAATTTTCCACTGATGCACATAAAATATTATTGCATATAAATATACTAGAAAATTACTAAGAATTTTAAAATTAACGATTTTTCTATTTATTTACAAATTCTTCTCGACACTTATAATATCTAGATTTTAATGAAAATATAGCAACCATTTTCACGGCAATGTATGTATACGCTCTTAAAATAGAATAATGCTCAGTTTTCTCTTGAGCAATTTATTCACCTGCTTTATAATTATGTCGAGCTCTGCACGTAGATAAAGTATGTAAAGTAAAATTCATAAATATAAATTTCTATAATATTTACGACTGTTTACAGAATATTTATATTTCAGTGAAACAGTTATGCATTTCGTTATAAATAATGTTTTAACAAATATTATTATTATTAATTGTATTATCAAAATTAAGTCTATTTTGCTTTATTATAAAACATATCTGTCTGTATATTTTTTCAGTTTACTTAAATAAAATAAGATATAAACCTATATTTATTATTTTTAAACTAGCTTGTTGCATTAAAATTTTGTTCTGCTAAAGAATTATTCAATTTTTTATTATACATATTTAATTTATTATCAATTATTATCAATTTTGATTATAAAAAACCTATATTATACATAGAAGCTTAAATCTTATATTCTGTGCGTGAGTCACAATACACATTATACAATACTAAAATCTTTCAAGAAAAATTTGATTTATGTATGTACACATATACTTATATATCAATCGAGATAACAAAACCGATGGGATTTTGATTTCTCGGTGCTTCCCGGTCACAAACGCGCGTGCAGTCCCCCTTCATGAATTTATTCATAGCAAATATAAAACTATTCATGAACTAGATCCGACTGTGTGGGATGTCGCCAGTCGAATCGTCGCGGAGAAATGGCGCGTGAGTTACACCACTCGTTCTACCTTTGCCGCACACTCCAGGCACAATTTATCGCCACGGTGACATTGAGCGTGCATAACGACGAAAAGTTTCGATACACGACGGGAAGCGGCGTTTCACAGTGTGGCTACAACAATTTTTCGGCGAAGCGTTTTAGCCAAATACAGCCGCTTCCAAAAACACATAAGTATCTAAATATAAATTCTAACGAAATATTCAGTCGACATACTTTGTAACTGCTACATAATTTGAGAATAATACTTTATATAACAAATATTTCCTGACATTTATATCACAATTACTTATATCTATATATATTACTTTTTTATGTAACATAAATGTGCAAATGATATATATTATTTACATAGTAAATATCTGATGCTTCAATATATAATTTAATCGTTGGAAATTCATAGACATTATACAAATATATCATCATCGTTACTTTTAAAAAAGACAAAATTATAGTATAATTGCAACATTGCAGCAACTTTTATGTTTTATAAGATGTGATATTCTGAAACTTATACTGATTATATAGTAAACACATAACTGTATCGACTGAAAGTTAGTTACTATTAAAAAAAGCGTATATAGTTATACTTTGAAGATTTTAATGTTTGTTATATTTAAATACACATTAAGTAATTTAACACGGAAGTTTACTGCGCTTTTAAATATTTAACGTTTTCTAATTTTTATAAGAAGAGCTCTTAATTTTTAATATGCTTTATTACTTATTACATTTTTATATTATTGATTCAATGTAAAATTTTATGTATATAATTTTATTAACAGTATAAAATTTATTTACTTTTACTTTAAATATTGCTTAATTTAATATGGTAAGCCCTAAATAAATAAAAATTGAAGATGTTTTTCGGCTTATTACAGGAAAAAGGATCTGTAAATATATGTTCTAAACTGCTTTGTTTTTAAAAAACAGGGTACCAAAAATGAAATAAAAATATTAAAATGTTTAAAATTTGGAAAAAGCTTCAAATTTGATATGCATATTTGTATGTTAAGAATTATTTTCCGATTAGAATATATGTTAATAGAATCAAGTGATGCTAGTAGCGTCGCGACGCCAAGTATATAAAAAATTTTATTTTTCTAAAATAAGCCAAAGATTATTTTCTTTAATTTTTTATACTTATAGAAATTATTCTGTAAATTAAAAAAGGATATTTGTTTAAAATTCACTAAAAATATAATTCATACTTTCTAAGAAGACTGTACAAAAGCGTTGGAAACATATCTTCGTATGTTGTGCATCTATTTCGCCAACTGTTTGTCAACGCTAACTAAATATTTTTACCATACAGAAGAGTTGCTACCGGCCGTGGTACATACGTATAAATATACGTATTCGTCAGTAGAGAAATAGCAACGTTCATCTCTAGTGCGGTGCAATGTATTATGAGTTTTAAGTCGTAATATAATCTAAATGGGTTTCTTACATTTGAGTATTATGGCTAGAATATTCTCGTCTGAGGTATGCAGAAGTATATTCTATATATCTTTCTATAAATCATAGTGGATTTTACGAATAACTATTGTATTTACGATTTGTGTTAACTAGTGTTTGAATTGATCTATGAGCTGTAAAATCAATTAAATATTTTGCTTTATTGTATTGTATTTAAAAATTTAAAAGTTATAATCATTAACAAACTACGGAAAAATTAATTATTTCTTTCTTTTCACAACGCAGATAAAACAAAACTGCGACAGAGATTTTCGACTAATGGATTAACTCTACGGTATTCACGAATATTTCTAGTACCAATGCATTATGACATATTTTTATTTAATCATTAAATCGGATTGTACATAGCTAGACTTTTATATTAAAGTTGTAACTACGGTGCGCACAATGGTTACCGAAGTTGAAATTAGTGATATCTCTGGGAGTAATCTGGATTACACAACTCGGAATAATTAACAGAAAATGGAGTAATTAGTGCTACATTCGTCACAGCTCTGAGTTAAATTTTCGCTTGTCGGAGATAAATGGAAAAACTGCATTTCGACACTAGTGTAAAAATTAAGAATCAAAAAACATGGAATTTGCAAGCGAAAGATCTAATACAATATGCGATTATTTGGCAAACGCATTTCATTATTTCACGGATAGTAGTAATAAACTATATTTATAACCATGAAGCGCTCATTTAATGCACAAAACTGAAATCAAATGTAAAGCATGAAAGTTATAATCTACATTCGTAATCAGATAGTAGAGTTCTAACTCATCGCATCGCGTCCGTTAATGATGACGTTTCTTTGCACGGTCAAAGAAACTCCTGTGTTTCAGTTCATTAAATTTCGCCGCAGCGGAATTGTCCTCAAATACTTGCCCGTCGTGTCGATATCCCACCGACATTGAGGCAAAGAATAAGAGAGCTTTCGAGAAGAAGAATGAATTATGTGTCGTAGATCTTTCTTCGCCTCTCGCTGCTCCAGAGGTGAGCATTTAATTTCCCTTTAATGAAGTGTACTGAGACTGTCGAGGCAAGTTATAGGAAGAATAAATTTATCTCGAAGCATATAATAGCTCGCCGTATTATCGAGACAAAATTCTTCTACAAAAATAAGAATAACCAGAGTATAATTTAATATGCAATTCTGTTGACTAAGAAAATACGAGGATCTACTGTTTTATGTAAAACATAAAATAGCTTAAAAAGTCTTCTTACTAAATATATCCGTTTGCGCATGCGGAATTAATTAATACACTATTCTTTAGATTATATACTTTTTTATTCAAAATTAGCTTAACAGAATCGTTTCGTAATATCAGGTGTGAAATCGCAAAATATGGTATATTAAACATTGTTATGTGTATTTTGCCAGGCCAGAAATACTCAATGCATCTTTAAGAGCATCAGAGTAAAATTCCTGACGGCATAAGAGTCAGGATGGGCCAATTTCATAGCGTTCGCTGTACAAGAAAGAATTCTACCGCGGAAAGTATCTTACATTACCTAGGATTAAACAGTGCCTGCGCGAGAACGTTTTCTGCAGAAAATGAGTCTCGTCCGACCCTTTTACGAGACTTTTATCCTTTGTAATACATTTCTTAGCCGGAAAACTGCAAACGCACTCTTTATCGATTCAATATACATATAACTTAAGAGGATGCTAAAGTAACAAGAGAACTTCCTCAACGTCGGTACTGCAGATTATTTTTT
>QKQZ01054171.1:0-20252 GCA_003595255.1 Solenopsis fugax | reverse complement strand
CGGGGGAAAGTATCGATTTTGCATCGCACGAGCAACGCGGTTGCACGCTCGAACGTCTCTATTCGCTCGCTCTGTAAGCACCGAGCATCGCGCGCGGAGCGCGGAGCGTGGACCGAGAGCGGACGTTATTGTACGTCACGTATATAATAGCCGGTCAGATTAAATCTCCCCGCGCCACGGATAAGCACGCCCGCGTTTTACACGCTACCGTTGTCGTCGTTATAGCCGCCGTTGTTGTCGTTTATCGCGCAAAGATGCGCGCTGTACCGTGATGGCAGAGGCGAATGATGCGGGGTTGCAGGTTTATATACCATGTCCAGTTATCGCTTTGCTTAGTAATGATGTGTATTAATATTTCAAAGATCGATAAGTTTGCGTACCATTAACAATAACGGCACGTATGAAATGATGAAAAGTGTGTGTGTGTATGTGTTACGACGCGAATGCGCCGTAATCGAGTCGATATATAATTTACGTTTCGTAGTAACGACGTTTAGTGTCACGAAACGAAATTGTCGTCCACGCGTATCGTTCATTAATTATTGAAACACTTGCGAGCGTTTATCGGCCGTTATTAATTCCAACAGAATTTCCACCGATTATTATCTGCAATTAAATTATTTCAATGGAGTTTTAATAAAGGTACACGGTACCGTGTCGACCGACCGCGTTACCGTAAACTTTGACACCGTAAGCGGATTTCTGAGCCCGCCGGTCATGTATACTAATTTAAAATTGAAGTCATTACTCGACATTGCCTTGTGTGTGCACAGGCCATTGTTATGCGGCGCGCTCGTATCGAACACTGCAATAATAATAACGGCGATAATAATGATCCGCAAGTGTTGGGATAACGGGGACTTTGTGGACCTACATAACAGAATTCTGAATGCATCTGCAAGGACCAACCTCTCATCGTTCTCTCTTCAATTTGGCAGCATAAAGATAGCTTCATAAATATTATTCAGTCTTGTCCTCTTTTTGAGGGAAGGATGTACCTTTAACCAATTTTAATATTTTTTTATTGTGATTTTTATTTTGATATTTAAAAATATACAAAATAACTTAAAAATATTCTTTAAGTACTGACACTGATATTTATTTTTTGTAGGTGTAAATTATTATTTTTTTATATTTTTTTTATATTTTTTTATACTTTCTTTAACGTTAGACAAATTAATTCCGATCAAAGATATAACATCTATGATGTATCTCTGAGTAATATACATAAAAGATATATACTAGGAAAAATATTATTGTAGCACAAACAACAAATTTTTTATTCACATATATTTGTAGAAGCAATAAAATATTTTTTTATATAAAACAAAAGATTTGGTTGCTGTTAAAAAATGCCTCAATTAAACAGCTTTTGTTGAAAGCATATATGCATCACTTTATGAGATTAAGAACTCTTAAAACTACTTATTTTGTATATATTCAAACAAATAATTTTTCATAGTAGTTCTCTTTATTAAAATTACAAGTTATATAAAGCACTTTTGATTATAGCCAAACTGCAAACTACATATTTTTACTTTTACAAATATCCAATAGATAGTCTCACAAGATAATATGATCAAAGGTACAACGGGTCAAAGGTAACTTCCCCTACAAAGCGCGAAATATAGTTTGCCTTATTTTAACCCTGGTGTGCTACATATTTTTTTTACATTAACACTATTTTGAATGAAAATTTATCTACAAAATTAAGAACTTTTCTTGCTAGAATAACTGAAATAACACTATTTTAATATAAACAAAATCTGGTTAAATATTACTTTAAACTATCAAAATTTTAGTAACAAAAACAGTGCTAAACTTGAATTTAGCATTTAGTTGAAAATTCACACAGTAGCACTCTAGAGTTAAAGTTCTCGCTGCAGTTGTAATTTCCTCTGTATATAGAAGGAAAAAAAAATTGTTATCTCTTCATCTTTTTTTACTAGCTTCATATTTTAATATACTGTCTCACGGGATCATTAATTATAGCCATTGTAATACAATTCTTTCATTATATAGGAGAGAAGGTTTCGCGTCTCATAAAGGTTTCATTAAGCATTTCGTCGAGTGCGTATTGTTCCGTCTGTTCTTGCATGCGCGTTTAATTCTACCGTGTAGAAAGTGAGCCCGTCGATTCCCATAAGTATCGTTAGTCGTAATCTAAGACCCTCCAACTAGGCATGTGATACGAAAACTTGACACCGAGTATGCACGCATCTAAGGCTCCTTATCTTCTTATCACCCGACACTATTACACACGTCGCCTGTCTCGCACGGCGCGGCGCAGCGCGGCGGCTCCTTATCCTCCTTTGATTTTATAACGTTGCGCTGCTGTCGCGCGGAGGTTTAATAGTTTAGAAAAGTCCGCGACGATAATGATCGTATCGTGTAACGCTACTCGCGCTACTCGCAAGCCAAATCGTAATTTTCTCAAGAGTGTCTCTTTATACGTATATCACTTACGTTCAGCAATGTGCTAGTGGAGTTTTACGCGCGCGGTGGCGTGCTTTTATTCAACGCGTTGATTTTGTCGGGAGGGAGCGCGGTAAATCTTCGAACGAAGCTGCCATAAAGGCGCTCCAAGGCTGATCTCTAACGATCGTGCGAATGGAAACCTAAACTACCACGTGTCGAAAGAAATAATAACGAAGCGTTAAAAAAACGCGCTAGAATATCGAGCGATGTTATTCACACGCTTCTTACTATTGTTTCGGCGGGACGAAATTATTTAATAATATGTACACATTCACGCGATGTTGCAGTAATATATTTTACAACGTGCCACGCCGCGGCCGGCGCGGCGATTGGTTTATTTCCTTGTCGAACGATAAGAAGATTAATGTGCGCCGCGGCCAAATTATAGCGTACTAATTCACGGCTACGATTGAGCGATAGCATGCTGCAGCCTGACCGACTTGAGATTTTCGAGTCTGGAACAATAAATGACGTTAATTCCGGTTGCGTTGCCCGAACGGGACCGATGGTTCTTCCCTACAAACTACGATTTTCTGCACGATTCCCGAATGGTTCCCGGAAAAAAGTCGGCCGGTGTGCTCTCGTTCGGCACGCACTGCGCCCTACAAGGGAAGGCGAAGGGCGAAGGGGAAGTAATATTCTCTTTTAACGCGATACTTTTGTTTCTTTGAAACAATAATTAACAGGTCGTGCCTAATACTTGTAAATCATTAACATGGATAATTTAACAATTTCTGATCAATGCAGATGCTGATATTGCTATTATAAATTTCTCATTACTTGCCAATTCTTTAAGTTACTTTCTTGACTTTCTTCAAAATATTGTCTAATATTCTCTATAAAAATATTCTTTCATTTTCTACTACTGTAAAGTAAGAATTTCGCGGTCCGATACTGAATCAGGGGATACGTCGGAATCAGAATCTGGATTTCATTTTTACGCCTTTCCGTCATGCGTCCCCATGTACCTACGTTCTTTTTCTGCCATCAACTGTGGCGAATGTAGCGCGCTCGTTTCTTGAATTGCACTTTATTTATGCGATCCTCAATGATCTCGAGGTAAAGATAATCTCGCGGGAAGGCACGCCACGCGAGACTATTTCCCCGCGGAAATATTCTTACGTTAACAACCCGGGGTGGCGTGTGGAGCCTCGGGGTCCGGCGAGGAATCGTCGTCTCACCGCGTTGCGCGGAGAGGTCAGCGTCGTCCTTTCTGCAATTTTATTGACGACGGCGAGGCGCGGAGTAGCGCGCTTTCCTCGCACGAGGGATTCCAGTTTTACCGCGTCCACGTTCTCGCCGTTCTAAAATTTATGACATTTCCGATCCTCCGGATTTTTTGTCCCTTTTTTTCTATCCTCTCTCTCTCTCTCTCTCCCCCTTTTGCTCGATGAGCACTGGCGTTTGCGTGCGCGGTGCCGGAAGTATATCGCGCCGATAGATCTAACGGTGAATTAGCGCGGATGAAAGAGATTTTTCTTTCTCGTTGCAGATGCTGCGGTCGGCGGATCACCTTCTTCTGCATCCGAGCGGCGAGATCGCGCTCCGATTATGGTGAGTAAATCCCCTTCCTTTATCCAGCGTGCTAGCCTTGCGAGATAAATTATTTATGACGCACGCTGCGCGCCGTCGGTGGTATCGATTTATCGAGACGGTAGGATCGATGGTTTTTCTACGAATTCGCGCCAACGAAAACGTAACGGTGCGCCCTGTTCTTACCAACAAATCGAGTTTTCTTCGATGTACGCATTGTCGATCGATTTTGCTTGCATTGCACACGACGAATTTATTATTCTTCGAATAAATCGACAAATTTAAATTTAATTTATAAACTTACCACGTGCCATCAAAAGAATTTACGTGTTCGCATTCAGTGTTGGAGAGGAATTGAAATACAAATATTTATTTAAAGGCTGTATCTCTATACACAATATACTATCTGCTTTTTTTGTATTTACTACACAAAATACTTATTTAAAATATTTTTTTATATACATCCTTTAAATAAATATTTCTAGTCTTTTTTATTTCAATAAACTGTTTTCCCCCGCACTGTTCGAGTCTGGGAAAAATAAAAAATTGAATTACGTAAATCAATTTTTAGCTTTATTCAATTTTATGCGGAACATCTCTTATGTATCCCAGATAAAAATGCTGTTGCCTTTTAAATTTTCTTTTGATACATCGTTATTTCTAGAGAGTATTATTTTCCTATATTCCACTTTAGACTTACTTTTCTTTTCGAGATAGACACGCTGAAGCGTGACGTGAAATTTTTGCGCGGTATATCCAGTGCTCAAGAAACACTCATTGTCACTTGGCGGTCGATATGGAAATCGCACTCTATACATATTATGGAGTATCGCCACCCACCTAAAACCAGCCTGCGTTGCTTTATGTACCGTTGCTTTGTAACGCAACTATTTCTTCTTTTTTTTTTTTTCATCAGAAACTGGGACAGCCCACGGTGGGTTATATCATTGCCTCGGATTACGCGATTGCTCGTTAACACGCGCTCGCATTGTGCAAACCTTCACCCACGACACTGTTAAATATTAATTGTGGCCCGGTGTGTGATATCACATCTAGATCTGCCCGTTTTAGGTATCGAGCGGGCCAGTATGCCCGCAATTCCACTCCATTAGCTGCCTTCCGCAAATTAGATTTGTCCACCGTTCGCGAATTATCAACAATCGCAGAAATTTCGTCCTACCTGCGAACATCGAAGCGACAATTTAAGCGCGCCAAGAATAATACACCGTTGTAAATGTAAATGTGCGCGAATGTCCGCGGAGAGATAACGCGAACGTCGTCGTCGTTCGATTCGCCCGGAAGTTGACTGATCTCGATTTACCGTTATTACTTGGCGGAGACGAGGAAGAGGAGAATCTCGGGCGGTCGCTCTAATCTTCCGGTACGCTCTCGCCTAATTAGCCCTTTCGCCGCGAAGGGCGTGCACCGTAGGTAACTTATTTACGAGAATAACGATGTAAATGACTAACTGCCTTTCATAATTCCCTTCCTCGTGCTTCTCTTTTTTTATTTGTCGATGTTACGTAAAAACGAGCTAACTCATCAAGCGAGCCTGTTTTGAATAAATTAGGTTTAAAGCGTGGTGTTTTATGTTGTCGGTTCGCAAACACGAGGGATATAACACATTTTTTAAAATTTTGTCAGCTAGCACAGTTCTGCGTAGCATTGTCCATGTAAAAGACAGCCGTCACGCGACTATGTCTTGCGATGTTCCATAGAAATATAACTGCCCCTTTATCGTGCGATTATGCTCCCTGCTGACACGGGAAACGTTTTAATGGGAAGTAAACGTTTCGAAGCAGATGGGACTCATATTGTACGTATGTTATTTTCCAACTTTTTCGCGACATACGTTCTCAAACACAAAAGGCCGCTTGTTATTGCATAACTGATCGGAACTCGCTTACATTGTATGCTCACGTGCGAGTAATGATTGCGTACATAAAAAAAATTATTATGTTCAGTATAACAGTCATTCTTCTCGCTAATCTTTTATCTAGGACAGATTAGGTTCCTGATTTCATGTATTTTTTTATGATTCGTGCTAAACAGTGATACGTGTCTTTGAATATAGTCGACGAGTAGGTAATCGTGAAAAGCGGCCGCGTTTCGCGCGTTCCTAAATGAAATATTAAGCATTATGCGGCACTCACGTGAGTGGAAAGCACGCGAACGTAACTCGTACACGGCCTGATGTACCAGCTTCGAACGAACAGGCTGAAGAACAGTATCCGCGACGTTGGTAAAGGTACGTTCACCTCCTTCCGCTCGCGTTCGAGACACGTGTTTAAGATCACGCGCCGGTCCTATTAAGCCGGTCAATCATTACCGTGTGTTGATTGCACTGATTGCTTTTCGGTCGACAGGTTCTATCACGGTCTGCCCGCGTCATGGTGTTACGAAGATTATAGTGTTCGTAACTTTATTATAATTTAAAGGATTAAATATTTAACCTTAGAGACCGAAATCATTCTTTGAGATTTAATGGTAATTTGTATAAGAGACGTTCAATTATGTGATAAGTACATGTATAATTTAAAATTAACAACTGTAAATTAAATCACAATTAATTGTATTTTCCATATATCATAAAAAAATAGAATAATTAAATTAATTTGTATCTTCAACTAATTATTTTTAAAACACAAACTTTAACTTATTAACTTTTTCCTAAGTTAAAAATATACCAATATAAAAGAAAAAAAATCTTTTGTCATTTTACATAAACTTAATTTATAAATAAAATGTTAAATTTATTTACTGATTCGAATTGTAATTGTTTTGTTATTTCGAATAAGCTAATTTTTAAAAAATTATGATATTCTAATTTAATATAAATAATGCTTTTCAAAATTAACTTTTAACTTAAATTAATTTAATCTTAGCACAACTTTTAATTGAATTATGTTTTGTTCATGTAACTTTTAACGTAACTAAATTAATTTTACAAGCCATTAACTTTAACTTAATTTAGATAAGAAAATTAACTTATCCAATCCTGTAATTTATAATATATAATTTCTAATATAATTTTATATAAGATTTAACAATTAAAATTGAACATGATGTACATAAAGTGTATAAAATTAATTATTGCGTCCGATATTTGAAAATCCATCCGACACGATGCGAACGTTGACAGCGATCGAGCTTCGCAGGATTTTTATCGATGCTAATACTTCCGACGTCTAACGTGTACGACAGAATACATTCGCGCTCGTAGATCGCGCGTAAAGGATAAGAGCACGCGCGCGTGCATAATAACGCGTATACGCGCGTTCTCTCGCGCGTGAGTCAGACAAATGGAATTTCGTGACACGCGATACCGAGCCGAACCGCGGCGGTTTATTAACAAGTCATCCGGGACCAGGTAACTCTCCTTGTAACGTTCGCCGCCGCCGAGCGTTAGAAGTCTCTCCGGCGTTTCGAATGTACGCACCGATGCGTGGAGAGGTGCACGCGAGAGCTCGGAGCGACAAGGCTCGAGCGACGATTCATTTTCCGCGATGCCGACAGTTCAGCGGCTGCGTGTGTCCTACATGAATATTGGGCCGGAAAGAAATCTGAGATGCAAATAATAAAATATGATTGAGCTAAGTTTTCATACACAGATAATTTGATAAAAGAGTAACTTCGGTAACAGTAGTTTATCGCGCAAAATAAAAATAAAGATAAGTAATCGTGATGCCTTATTAATATTTCTGAAAAAGAATCTTTTCGAAAATAAAAGAGAAAGAATTAAATTCAAAGAAAAATGTTAAGAGTAGATCTCTTTAAAAAATATTAACGATAAATATAAAATTGTTGCAAAATGATAATTAATTTAATTAATTATTTATTTTTATAAATTATTTATTAATTGAAACTTATTATAACTTTACAATTTAATATTTATGTCACAATTGGCTTTTTATACGAATTTATAATTGTTATCTTTCGTTGGATACAGTATTTCCAATATTTGACTATTTTATGACATTTAATTTTTTAAAGCTACTCTATTACAAGCAATACGATTAAATATAAAAGTCTACGATGCGTCCGCGCATCCGAGTAGATGTTGACCTCTTGAAATATTTTGCGAGCGTAGATGGCCGGTTATATCTAACAATAGCGCTCGGAGGAATCCAAGGAAGAAAAAAAATTCGATACTAGAAGATTCCCCGTGGCTATGACAGCGACGTTACTTCGTGCATGGCTTCAATCTGCTGCCGTTGGGATGCCAAGAATATTCTGTCGTGACCTGTCAGGTTTGCATGCCAATGTTCTCGCTCTTAGCATGAGCTGTAACGTCGTGCACGTAGCAACGTGGGTGCACGCGGATCTGGATAAAGCAACATTTCAAATGCGTCATTATTAGTGCCAAAAGAAAACATTGCACAAAATTTAATGTGAACAGAGTACGACGTTTGCATTGCGTTTATTAATTTGTTTCATATTAATATTTGCATTTATCCAATTGCAATTATGAAGGCGTAAAATGAATCATATTAACATATAGAGAAATAAATACATAATTTATAAAATATTAATTGGAATTATAAATATACATATTTTAGCTTTTGTTAATACTAATTTAATTATTGCATACGGTCATTACGCATGCAAATATTCTTCTTTATTTTTGTGATAGCTAGATGAAGATGGTCATATAGATTTTTATTAGTTTTTATCTGAACGCGTAATTCATATATAAATGAGCAAATTTAAAAAATTGGAATTAAATTGCGCTTTCGCGTTCAGGGGTAGAATGAGAGAAAAGAATATCAGCGAAACGGAGAGGAAGAGAGAGGCGAGACAGAAAAAGAAAAAGGGATAAAATAAAGGAATGGAGGGAAGCGTGGAGGAGAGAAAAAGCGGAAGGACGATGCGGGAGGCATGTCGGCCGCCAGCGTCGTGGCGTGTATCGCATTTAATTAGCCACCATATGCGGCAATTAATTAAGAATTTCTCGCGTTATTGATGGTTTCACCTGGGGTGTCCATTAGTCGTTCCAACAACGCGCCGCGCCGTTTTCGAACTGAGAGCTATATTCGTTCGCGCAGCCAGGCGCATCCTGCGCACGCTTTTCCACTAATCTATCCCCAGCATGATATACGAGTCGGCCATAACGCCGGCAATTAACGTTCTCACCCTAGCCGCTTTTATTCCCCGATAACAGTTCTTTTAACGAAGATTTTTGTTAAATCGCAACGACTGAAAGAAGATAATGAATGCGTGTTTCCTCTCAGTTATGAGTTACATTAGTTTTATTTATATCCATTATATCCATTACACTAATTATAACGTCTGGGAGAGTTGCCGAATGCATCCACTTAAAGTTATCTTTTATTATACTTTTCATTTGGTATTGATTTCCGCGTAAATAAAATTGTAGCTTATATTATAATGTTTAACTTTTCACTAACAACAAATTAATTTATTATAAGCCTTTTGCAACATGCTGTAAAAGTTACGAAATGTAAATAACCAGTGGCCTAAATCATACCTGTGACTTTTTTTAAGTGTTCTTAGCACTAAACAGAGACGTAACTTGTTAAATTTTTAATTACTCGTTTTTCATTTATTTTACATTTTTATCACTAAATGGTGCTTATATTAATTAGAAATATACATAAGCTATTGATAAGACACGATTTAAACAACTGATATCAGTAACTTTCCTCTAATTATTAAATTTGCCATAGTTAGGAATTTTTTATTTTTAATGACATAAAAATCGATAGAAAAAGAATGTAGCGACGTACATTTTCCAAAAGCGAAAAACGCTCTCTAGAACGTATTTGATTTTTATCTTAATAGAATAAGATACAATAATTCATTAAGTTAGTTGTAACAATAATTTATGGATATACGTACATGCAATTCAATTTCTCCTTTATGAAATTATTACAATTCACACATGTTTGGAAAATGTAACGCATAGCAACGTGCTCATGACAATAACTTCCCACAATATTACGAAAAGTTGTTACGAATAAATACATCGTGGTGCAACGCGTGGAAACGAATTCTTTTCAATGCTACTCTTGCTTACCTTGTTAGTAAAGTACGATCACTTTCAGTTTTTAATTCAGACGATGCCATTATTATTGGTCATTACGTCAAACATTTTACAATAATTACGTCTAAGAAATTACGTCGAATATTTTACATTCAGAGTGATTTATAGAAAGGAAGCGAGAGCTTTATAATGTAAATATTAAAAAAGTAAACCGTGTACATTTTATGCATACCGAGCGATCTTACATTAGTACACTCTCGTTCCCTCGAATACGGAAGACTTTCATCAGGCGTTGTTTCCCGGCGCACATTTTTCATCGTGTTTATTACATAATCCGGGATAATCTATTATCTCCGAGAAAGCGAGACGCGCCGCGCGCGCGCACGTTACTTTTCACATTATAATTTCGATACCGTTCGTCCGGTTTCCGCGATACCGTCGCGCTCCGACTTCCTCCTTCTCGCGTTAATGCTGGTACTTTCGACACGTCTGGGTGCTGCTGATGGAAATGCCGTTGCCTCGGAAACGCGTGTCTCGCGGCCTGGAACCGGCGCGCGGCGCGCTGGGACGACGTTTTTGTTTGTATGCATTCCACGCGTTGCAATACGTGACATAATCAGCACGACACGCGTGTACAACGGGTGCCATTATTCACGAACAATGGGACAGGCCTCTCGGAGGATGTTCAACTGGAAAATCGCGTGTCTACCAGTGGTTCTGATACTTGACAGTTCATTAAATACGATTCGAGAAGCATTCTATTGCGATCGTCTTCGAATCCTCTGTGACGGCAAATAAATTTCTTTTTCTGCAGAAAATATGACAAATATATTTCGCGTATTGTCATTTTTCTATCGCTTAAACCGTAATAGTTTTTCAGACTATATTTTTATTAGTGGTAGACTATAAATTAATTAATGACATTATTTTTATACCATGTACGCTAAAGAAGTGAGTATCAGAACTTTTGGTATATAGTGTTTGAATTTATTTTAAAACAAATTTAAACTTTTTTTATTCAAAAACTCAATAAGTAACATTTTTACTTGTGAAGGAAAAGTTTTAGAAAACCTTATTCATTCGTTTTTCCATGTTCTTTCGACACAAGCTTATACTGACCTAGATACGGTAAGCTTCAGCGAATCGATATACCTAAGATTTTTCAGCGTGCGATTCGGCGCAATTACAACGTAATCCGTGCTCTTGCAAGATTTCGGTCGATCTTTGAAACGCGGAAAGTAGGCCAGATATTGGAAGTTTCGTTCGCTCGCCCTCTCGCCGATGAATACATTCGCGCGTATAATCCATCGCTTTACTTTCGCTAACCGTCGAGGAGGTAAATAGATCTATATAGAAAAGAAGGGAAGGAAGAGGAAAAGAGCGGTCCTTACACCTTCGTGAACCGATCCTCTTGATTGCACCGATCGGCTTCTCTCGTGCGTCGCTGTCGGATCAACCTGAGGCGACCGTCGAGCATAGTCGTTTGAAATAGGTGACTGCGCTCTCGACCAGAGAGCGTGAGAGAAAGAGACAGGGGAGAGAAAAGGAGAGTCGGATCAACCTGAAGCGGAGAAGCGATCGTAGGGGCGAGGCAAGAGGATAAAGTTAGAGAAAGAGAGAAGAAGAAGGATACGCGAGGCTGTGGCGTGACACGTCGTGATCGGTAGAAAGAATCTCGTCCTGCAACCCGGAAACGCCGTGACTAACAACTCGATATCACGAAGGTGGAAGGAAAAGCCTGAGGACCCGTTCATTCGCGGGGTGCTGGGTATTTCTCCTCCTAAGGTTCAGGCGGGTCATCAACCATCGGCCGTCACGGCGGGCCGGGGGATCGCGCATTATTATGACCACATCTAATTGAAACTCTACGGCTCTCTGATCTGCTCTGCTCTGCTCTGCTCGGTTCGGACCCGGCTCGCTCCGACTGCGCTCCGGTCGTGCCTCCGCGCATATTAAGGCAGGTAGAATAAACTCGTTAATAAATCTCGGAGCATCGAGGTGTTCTTAATGAGAATTCAGTTCGAACGCCTTCATACCTGAGCCTCAGGTGGATTAGGCTGTCGGTCTGATCTCTCGGCAAACCGTTGTCTTGTCGAACGACCTTGCACCATCGTTTTCTTTGTCCAACGTGACGACGTCCAGACATGATGAAATGTAGGAATGAGACATCACTGAAATAGATAGAATCTAGATCTATATTTCTACTAGGAGAAGTAAAGGAAAGAAAAAGGATTGTGGGTTTAACTCGCTTTATATAATTTATTTTTTTTTTATTTCTCCTCTTTGCATAATTTAATTTTAAAAAAATATTTTTGAGGACTAAGGATTAGTGATGAGACTGAAAAATTTACAGAGTAGAGAAAGTAAATATTAGAAACCAAACAAGTTATATAATTCTGATACATATATCTTATTTTTAAGCAATCGCATATTATGTAAAAATGAGTGATAAGTGTGTGTAATATAGTAAGCTTAATTACTTCGATTTTGCAAGAAAAATTCTTAAATAGAGTCGGATCATTTAGAAGAGATCATCAACCGCGAGAAATAGCTTTCTAAAAGTGTAAATTTGTTTGACCTGAGAAAGGCTAATGATCGAGATATTACTTGCCCAGCTGAACGATAGTTCAATGAACGTTCGTCATATTTTCTTCGCATCTTTGACGTAATACTAGATACGTAATACTGAGATAAAATTCAAGAAATATGAATATGATATGACGTCGTTACGATTCTTGCATAGATGTAAAATTTAGCGTGCTTAATTCTCTAAGAAAATAATTAAAATTCTGTAAATTCTTAATTTTGTATTTTTTTCATGAATATTGCATAAAATTTAATAACATCAGGTTATCGAAAAGTTATCAATTTTACTTCCTCGTTTATTTCTTAGGACATCTAGCGAGGTTAATCGCAACGACGTTTTACATGAGCAGAAAATTAAGTCGACCGCATAGACAGCTGTGCACTAAAATCTGGTATGACAAGTAGTGCATCCCGCAGGAATGACTGATCCGCATAGTCATTTGGTTAGTGAACCCATTCGCTGAGCAAACCCACGAGCCTGAGCTCAATACACTGCGGACGTTCATATACTTTTACACGTAGGCCCATGTTTTTGTGAGTGATAGTGCAATCAATATTTGATGAAAAGTGGAAGCAAGACACAATCCAATTCAACTAGGTACAGATATAGATGGAACAAGATATCGAAAGCTAAAACTCATTTATTATTTATATCCCTTAATTAAAAAGGAAACGAGCAGTGGGTCGAACCTAAGTCAAGATCTATCATTCACGATACGCTGAACAGAAAAGACATATGTTATTGTCCGAAAAAGGTCTGCCGCTCCTTAATTTTTTGCTTCTACTTTAATCTCGTATGTACTTAACTTTTTATATATTCAAGATTTCTTCATTACATTTGTCAAATAGATATATGCAGATCTTAATTAATCATGATTGCTGACAATGATCGTTGCCATAATTATATTGTAATAAATTCGATAAGAGAGAGAGTATAAATGAAAGATATATCTAGATACATCTACTTTTAGATTTCGAGATTATGTAATTGAATGCGACACGGCCATTCCTGTGACAACGGGATTAGTTCCTTCATCGACATTCAGGATTTTCGCGAATGGATTTACGGACCCCTCGTATCCCTCGCACCCAGAACTCGTCAGCCGCTTGACGAAAAGCCGTTTTGCCATTCGCGTACTTAGAACATGGGGTGGAAGCTCGTTCCGTGCGTAAATGGAATGCCGCGAAATTTATATGACGGAGACGAGTTCACGACGGGTTAATAATATGGAGTGGCACCCCCTTACTTCTGTCTGCTTCTTTCTCACTGTTTTCTCTCCGTCATCTCCCTCATCCCCGGTAGGATCAATAGTCTGGTCCCGGAGCAGGGCCGGCCGTAAAGTCCGCGTTGTCGGGCGACGAGAACAGTTTCCAATTTTCATTTGCTCCTTTGATATGTATTAACGCTTGGAAATGAGAATAATGCTGTTCTGTATCTTGATGAAGTAAAAGAGGAAGTATAAAGTTTCTCTGTAATGCGACGATTTAACCTACTTTTTTTTGGAGAACTTGAGAAAATTAATCTAGATTCAATTTTCTCTCAACTTTAAAACTAATTTTCTCGAATTCTTTGAGAAAGTGGGTTGAAGCAGAGTTTTAATTAATCCTTCAAACGCATTCCAATCCGATATTTCCTTTCGTGTAAATTGTAAAATGACATCAGTTGTAATCTTCAGTTGTCAGTTTTTCTACGATATGTGTTTAAGTCAAGCAAATAATACATTATTTTCTCTTTATATTAAATTTTTATTCCAGTTATAACTAAACGTTAATTAATTAAGCGTTAATTAAACTAATGCTTCTCACATGCTTGACACTGAAAGTTACGGCCGATAATTAAAGGCTCGAAGAGAAGTTGCGTGGTGACTCGTGGACCATCGAGGCACTAGAGTATTACATATCGCAAAGAACAATCCAAAGGTGAACGGCTGAGATTGAACCCAGGTCACTGAGCCGATGGTCTTGTACTCGCCGGACCACGAGAACTTCCTTTGCATTATTCCATTTTAAGTTAAATTACTGCGCGGTTCTTATGCAATTTGCAATATTTTCGCATCACAGTCCATCTTATTAGGAAGAGAGTTTATTTGATATCAGACGATAGATCGTCGCGCCTATTTGCACGCTACGATGACCGTTAATTAGTAACACGGAAACGAGCTACTGAGTGAAATGTAATTGCATTAAGCACTTCATGCGTGGAGATATTATGTCCGCGCACGCCGTATGCGCCCGTGCTCCTATTTCACGCGCGCACCTTTTTATACACATGCAACATCGAAACACTTGGCTAATAGCTCGTTCGTATTAAGGAAATTCGACGTGGTATATTGGACGAGTGTGTATGGTATCGAGCGACGAATGAACGTAGCGATGAATTTCTTGTTCTTACATGGTTGTACTTTAATCGAAAATTGTCTTGGTTGTCAAGAAATTTTTCGCCGCGTGTTACTTCATCGTTGCTATATCATAATAAATCTTAAAGTTGCTATATCGCATTACATTTTTTAATTTAAGCAATAATAAAAACAAATTAATTCTACATGTCTATCTATGAATAACTCTATTAATAATATATATATATATATAGAGTTATTCCTTCTTTCATTTATTTGCACACATGAATGCGAAATATTTGTTTAAATATTTCTTGCAAATATGAGAGACGGGAAAGTCGAGTACGTGCGAATGGTGTATTTTACGAGCCGTCTCTCGTGCCTCTCTTCTTGCAAAATTCATCGCTAGCGTCTTTTTGAGTCATGACTGTACAGTTTTGCCACATCCGTCGTAATACTACCACCGAGACGCGACTGCAGAAATAGGATCGCGTTCAGCCCCCCGAACTTCCGCCGTGCCAACACGCTTCCGGTTTCTCTGTCACAGTAACTCCTGCGGCTAGGAAGGGCGCGGTCCGATTTGCTCGCTTTTATACATGCAACGTGTCCTCTGGAAGGTAAATATATTGATCTTCTAAAGAGAGGAAGTTTAAGGCAGTAATTATTATTTCAAGTAATAATTATTAAACAGTTTAATTCGGATTTTAATTGTGTTTATATTTCAAATATATAACAAAAAATAAAAATCTAATCTTTATATATATTGCTGATATTCGGGTATTAAAGAAGATATTACAAGATATTGAAAGGAAAGAAAGAGAGAGAGAGACAGATGCCTCAAGATTGCTTGAGAGAACTTCACAAGCATTTATCCCGTTTTTTTTTTAAAATAAGTATCATAACGAGTATCGACAAAAAAAGCCCTTTCCATCAAAAATCGTTCTTTCTGCATCGATCCCGTGATCGTTACGCCACTTACCATCTTTCTCGATTATCCTGAAATTCATCGAATGTTGGTCTTTCTTTTTTTTCTACCGTGGGCCGAACATTGAGAAGAAAACTCGATACCACGAAAACTCGTCTTGGGGACTCGAGCGCAATGATATGGAAGATCGGCTGAGGAGAATAGGATGAGACGATTTCTTTATGTCGATGGTGGTCTTTCGTTAAACGAAGTTGCCGTGCACGTTGACTCATTATTGGAGCATGCTGTCCTGTCCTCGTTCTCTCTCTCTCTCTCTGTCTCTCTCTAATTGCTCTATGGCGTTATCATTGTTTTTTGAAGTTTAATGAACTATGCGGGGCAGTCAAATGAGGCATACATGTAGGCCATTTGCAAGATTCTTAACACGGCATGAATATTTTGAGGGGACAATTTACGTAAAAATTCTACATGCAATAAAACTCATTGGGTCAAAATAATGGAATCTATTAAGGCTGCTTGGAAACATATTATTTAAAATTCTTTTATTCTAATGTATTATTGGTACAATACAATCTTATTTTCTGCAGAATATATTACTAGAAAAACGCTTTATGCATTTTGATTCTAACAGTGTGTGATAAAAGTGTGTGATAAAATAGCAAAGTGCAGAGGTCCCATGGGGAAAAGCGTGATGGCGAAGAGTGGCGTGATGCGCAGATGAAAGAGATGAGGGATCAAAGTGTGGCCAGCCGTGAAATAAAACGATCACGATCAAACGAGATCGCCGTCGAATAGGCCGAAAAAGGGAGAGTGAACGGGAGAAAAAGATTGTGAAAGAGTGCACGCAGAAGAGTGACAGGATAAGGTTGTGCTGTGGGAGGGATGGACTTTTGGGGTTGCGGTCCAGCGGGATAGGAAGCAATCACTTGTCCCTCTGTAAGGGCTCCTACCGTCGGCCACAGCATTTCGATGAAAAAAANGATGAAAAAAAAAAAAAACGATGTATTAGCTGATACATTTTTTCGAGTGCGACATAAATGTAAAATTAAAATCTTGGCGACGAGGCATGAAGAAGATCAATTTATCACGAGGATCGTTGTATTATTTGACTCGCGCGTATTTTTTGCGCGCATACATTGTGTGTGAGAGATGCGTGTATGTGTGCGTTCTTTCATCGCGCTATGATGGATCGCCAAGACGAGCGACGAGGCGACAACACTTAAAATTTCTGGCCAAACCACTCTCCCCTTCTCGCATGCTTGGCTCTTCTGAATTTCAAGGTCGATGCGACGAGATCCTGTGGTCTCGCGCCTATCAATGCAATTGATAGCCGTCATTTTTTAAACGCGGCTTATATTACCGCGATGCAACCTGTGTTACCAAAAGCACGATTAGCACAAATATCTTATAACTTTTTAAATTCAAAAATATCTTTACCTATTTTCATTTTTTATTTAAAAATTAATTTGGTTAAACGATTAATGATAAATTGAAATGATGTTAATCCTTTTTTTTTTTTAATTAACGAATATTGCAATGGGTGAAATATTTTTACACGTAACAAGTATTTTTTCTATCTAAATATTTTTCATAAAAAAATTACTTTCCTGCTTAATAAATATACGAATGAATTAATTCACTTTCTTTTAGAGGAAAATTGTGTGTCGACGTGTGAATATAATGCATCTCCCTTTTGCTCGTCTACTTTGATCTCGTTTAGCTTTACACCGTACGAGCAAGGTGGTTAGGATAGCTTTAACAACGAGGTGGTGTTATCCCTGAGATTCGGCCGGCTGGGTCAGGCGGGGTCACAGCTCCATTGTATTGGCGAACGCTTCTAACTCGGTGCACTGAACTTCAGGGCCGTATCGAAACTCGATACATGATGTCGAGCATTCTTTCCTAGTGATCGTAACGTATGTCACTACATAAACAGTTAATTATTATCTTTAGACAAATGTGCGCCAATATATCTTAAAAGTAAAACCCGTCGTTTGACGATCTCGTTCTGCAAAACGTAATCGACGATACCGAAAGGTCTTGTCCGGCTTATCGTAAAGGGGGATAACTCGATCCGAGCAATAAATTAGCCGCGTAGAGGCGACGCGGCGACGTCGACGTAGAACGCCAAGTTCCTCCGCGCGCTACCTGTTCGACCGGCAGCGGCGCGACAGCGATTCGGCCGTCTTAGCCTATTTCATGCAATTTTTTTGCAGCGGTATCTTTTTCGAACTGCAGACCGGAACGTAATAACGTGTGTACGCGAGGCGGCAGCAGTCTCGGTAACGGTCGATACATACCTGATCGAAGCGGAGGAACGGGATGTAACGACGACGAGGCGACGCACGGTGCAACGGCAGCAGCGACGACCGCAACCAGCATTTCTCTCCCTCTCCCTTTTTGCCGTCTCTCTCACTCTCTCTCTCTCTCTCTCTCTCACATCTCTCTCGTTCTCTCTCGTTCACTCTCAGCCTCTCCCCTTCGTCCTGCGATGCGCGGAGCGCGCAGCATCGAGAGTGGCTGTATCGGGCACCCCGCTGCCACACTGACTCTGATATACTCACGAGATATCCGGGCAAGATTTAGTGCATCCTTTTGCTAGCTGCCCCGCAGAAAATCTTCGCCGGGAATCTCCCTTACAACCGATCGAAATGTTTCTCCTGTCCTTGAAATGAATACCACGGGTGGGAAAACAAGGTGAGCACCGTACAAACGATAGAGGCAAAACTCTCCTTCCCCTGTACTCTTTTCTTACTATTGCTTGCTGCTTCTTCCACTTCGTCTTATATTTTTTTTACATCTTTCCTTGGTCGTCGCCGCGGCCGCCCAGCCACCCCGAGGACGTGCTAGGACATCGTTCCTTATCGGTTCATGCCAGCATCCCGAAACTCCTATCCGATCTTACGTAGTCAAGCAAGTCTCGCGAAACTTAAGAGGAAAGAAAGAAAAGATAGCTCAATGATTAAAAATGTGAATCGCAAATTATTGATTGCGCACGCATGATACAATTAAATTTCAATAAGAATAGCAGACAACTCTTTTATCTGAATTACAATTCAATCCTGTGACACGAGAATATGATGAAGCGCAAGTTCCAAAGTCTCGGCGTTCTCCAGTCTTGTATTCAGCGAGACATAAATTTATTCGAAAGGATCCGAGAGAGATCAAACACTCGAGAGTCGGGTGTTAGATATTAATCGCATTTAACAAGACATCTCGCTGGCCTCTTCAGTTTCCTGCAATTCACCCGAGTCGCGTATAAAGAGTGACGAGGGGAGAGAGGGGTTAGAGAGAAATTTCGGTTTTTCATCGCGAGTAGAACCATCTGCCAGCGCGAATCTCCGCATAAATTCTCGGCTCTTCAGCCAATAAATCGTACGCGCGAGTTCTTCTTCGTGGTTGTAAGACGTCGCGTCGCGACGTCGAGCCAGCATTGCTGGCGTTATATTCCGGCTCTCCACCGGAACTTGCCCTCGCCACTCCCTCACCTCATCCCGTTTCTTTCGTTCTATCTTTTGCCGTTCTTTCTCCTTCTCTCTTCATCTATTCGAAGACGCGTTGTGCCAGACGCCGCGCCGCTGTGCCGCGCCGGTCCCGTCCCTGCGTTTTGTTTTTCATGAGAGTACGTGGCCGCCTTTTCCTGTCACATTTTCTCCTCTCCTCCTTTCACCCGCCCTCGCTCGCCCCATCCGTTCCCTCTCTTAAAATAATCAGTCGAGCTGATGGAACCCGGAAATGAAATTGCACCGGCGCGGTGCACGGAGTCCCGGAGTACGTGGGTTGTTTCACTTGTGACAAGATAAGAGATTTATTCCGTGAACATATATTTTATGGAAAATTACATGAAATACGTTTGTGCAACATGATGATTTTTCTCGTCGATTCCCCAAGTCTCGATCATAATTGCGATTCTAGTACTCGTAACATTTGAAAGTGGTACGTCAGTTCAAGCCGCTTTTTTATGAACCCGGTAGCATTAATCTCGAGTACGAGAAAAGTGGCATGATTTTGCAATGATATCGGTACGCGTTCTAATGATACATCATTGCCGCTGCATCCACCTTTAGCCTTTTCGCCGGCGAACTGTATCGGCTGTTGCGCGCCTGTTTAAAGCCCCGAAGACAATCCGGCGTTTCTTTATCCTTTATCCCGTTGGTGCATCGACAGCACAAGCGGCTTCGGTCTTTTCTTGCTTTTCTTTTTCCCACGAACTCGCCGTCGAACTGCGCGATTCTTTTTTAGCCTGGCACGTCTGCGCTCGTCAAACCGCGCGAGAAACCGCTTTTTTTTTTCATTTTGCTGCCCGCAGCTATGGTTTTAAATGCAAATTTCGGGCCCGTCATACGGCGAGCGTTGACCGTCGAGAGTTTCGTTCGGCAAGGACGGGCCG
>QKQZ01054166.1:0-10662 GCA_003595255.1 Solenopsis fugax | reverse complement strand
TCCTCGTGTGCGCTCCCAAATAGAAATTGAACGTATTTTTAAATCAACCTAGGAATTAACATCCCGACTAGTCGCCGTAATTCATACAGCATCCTTCCTCCGCGCTGAAGTTTAAAAAAAAATCAATCTTCTTTACGTATCGTCGTAGATCAGATTGAATTTTTTTCTGCGATTCTTATATGAATTTAAAAGACCTTTGAATATCTTGAGAATAAAGAGTATCAAAACGGATTAATCATTGATTGACGTTACAGTGAGCTTCGTGATTGTCGAAAGAAGAGTCGAGCGTCGAGCTCTTTCGGAAGCGAGTGCGTCGGCATCCGTGCGAGGCACTACAGTCGCATTTCTGCAACGTGAATTTCTTTAGGCGCGGCGTACGACAGCGGCGAAGGAGCGCCTATTACGCATTTATCTGCTGGAAACAATGACCTCATCGTGTCGAGCGTTACTATGAATTATTTACGATCACGCACGGAAACTTCTTTGTTTCCGAGCTACGCGTGCGATGATATATGTAGATTTAAGTATTACACCGATATGCACTTAAAGAGACATAAAAACGATTTCTGCTTCGATCTGACAATGATAAAAAAAATTGTTTTAACCATCATCGTTAAGCAGAAATCTTTTGCTTTCGTCAAAAAATGAAAATGCTGTGATAAAAGCTCTGAATTATAGCATGATCTTCGTTTCGACGATCAATTAAGATTTTTTTTTCTGCATGAGTGACTTTGGCCAAACTTTGATTAACTTAATTAGCCTTAACTTTTTATTAATACTATTTTAACATGCAGTTGGTAATTCCTCCTTGTTCGACATGAAAGAAGGATTACACTGAGAACAAAGATGCTTCAAAATTTATTAGCAGGATATAAATTTACTTCATTGAAATGAATCTTTATTTAAATACGGGGAAATAAAATTTTATTCTTAGCAAATAAATCAATAAAAAAAAGATATATATTTCACAGAAATGTATATTCATTATCAAAATTAAATTTTTTATAACTAATAAATATCGAAAATAACATAAATAACATTTGCTTGCTAATATTTGAACTTTTTTTCAGTGTAACGAGCAAATGTTACTAAAGATTTTGATTGTGTGATGACAAAATATATATTTCAAATTGAGATATATCTATTCAAATATACATTTGAAATACATCTCATTTTTCTTATTAATTCATTGATTTATTTGGTAGAAAGAACAATTTATTTCGTATTTTTTAAAAAAATTAATTTCAGAAATAAATTTGTGCCTTACAAATAAACTTTTAAGTATCTTTTTCTCAGTGTAAGAGCGACAAATCGCGGCGGAAATTTTGCTGCGAGTAATTCCGCCGATTAAAGTTAATCGGAGTTTGGCCGATCGGAGTCGCCTTGAGAACTTAAATGGATCGCATCTCCTTATACGCCCGCGGCGCTATCAATCGCTCGCGACGCTCGCTCGCCTCGTCGTCAGGCCGCTGTCGTTTACAACGAGCGGGTCGCGCACGATGCTTCCGCTGACCCCTTCGAGCCTGCTCTCCCGACGGTCGACGTTACAGGAAAACGATGTTGCTCTCGCGCGCGTGCGCGGCTCCGCGGCGTGCATTCCGCCGCCGTGTTAGCCAGCTTGATCGTAAGGGGCCGACGTAACTGCCGCGCAAACGTCACGGATGCAGGATCGGACTCTATGCAGCCAACTTCTTCTCTCGCGAATCACCCAAGACATTCGTACTCCGATTTTATATTTAAGGAGCACTCTAAAGCAAAATTACCAAAATTTGAAGATATTTTTTAATAAATTCCTTAAAAAATATCTTTGAATTGGCTTTACAGAATTCCAAATTCTTTTACAGAATTAAAGTTCGTACAAAATAAAGAAAAAAGATTTTTAATATTAAAAAAATTTTTTGTTATTATAGTATGAAATCGCTTTTTGCCCTCTTCATTTTTGTGCATGTAAATAGAATTTGGAATTCTACAAAGCGAATTCAAAGATATTTTCTAAAAAAAGAATGTTAGGAATTTGTTTTAGGATCCTCTTAATTTAGGATTACCTCGAATACAACCGCGAAAATCAATTTAAAGATATTTTCTAATAAAAAAATGTTGGTAATGTGCTTTAGGATCCCGCTAAGATTACGACCGTGAGATGCTGTACGATCATCTCAGGGGCTGAAATGGAACCTCAAGACCGCCTAAGACCAGACTTCAAACGATTTTAAATATAAGATCTCAGTGTAAATACCTAAATACCTTAATCTCTTGAATCGAGCCTCTGAGAATCAAGCGATTTGTAAATTCTTTTAATCTTGTAATGTATATACAGATGAAAATGGAGAGTAAATCATTATGTCTTTAAATCGAAACGTTGCTATCTGAGACATTCTCTGTTCAGATTACGTTTTCAATCGATTACACACTGAGAAAAAAGATTGTTGACTAATTTTTCAACTTGATTAAATTTCTTCAATTCAAGTATGTACTTATGTGTATTTAAATTCAATATACATATAAATAGTTGAAATTAAATTCAAGTATTTCATGTATTCGAGTTAAATATATAAATACTTGAACTGAAGAAATTTAATCAAATTAAAAAATCGAGTAAACTTAATAATTTTTTTTCTCAGTGTAGCAGAATTTTTATAGATGGAGAAATAAATACGAGAAAAAAAAAATAAATATATTGATACGAAATACATTGATTTTCAAAAATCGAATGAAACGAGAATAAGGCAGGTTTCATCTGTGGGTATACGGATGTTTGAATCCGCTCCTGTGCTCCCAGCATGGGTGACGGCACGGGAAGGAAGAGCAGAGGAGAGGGCGTAGCGGGCGAGAGCGAGAGAAGAGGCACTTAATGGCGAATACGCATATACATGTAAATCGCGTGTCAGCCTGGACCATCTAATGATTCCAGCATTATCCACAGGCAAACGCGGGCAATGTGAGCCAATGACAGCATCACGGCGAGTGCCACGTTAATGATGCGGCACTGGAGCACCTACATGGGAGAATAAGACTTATTCGCAAAACAGAATATCCAGTCACGCTGGACGCGGATACTTTCTCGAATTAAGTTTTTCGAATTTACTTCGAAATCATCTTCATGTTCTAGCCGCGAACACGAGATGAACTTTGCTTATCCTAGTTACATAACTTAGTTAAGAAGCACTTTTAATAATCTCCATCGAGATCCTCCCGCGCATCATGACCGAGGCAAATAACTTTCGTCTTATTCTTCATTCAGATTCAAACGGAATACGACTTGATTAACAATTACCGTTAATTACAAATAAATTTGAAAAATAAGAATTTTTCGTCCCATCTCCTCCTCCCTTTCGCTAGTCATTCCTAATAGTTTGTTTTTTTCCCCCAAAGGCTTGAGACATCTAGATTCTTGGAAAAATTTTCGAGAGACTGCAGGTCGCTCGAAAGTTGGTAGGTGTGGTTTTTTTTTAGTAGCTTGCGGTCGCCGGAAAATATCGATTGCGCGGATACGCGGGTAGATACGCGTCATCTAGACACTTTCGGGTGTATATAGTGTATCCAGCTACCCGCGTGCCCCACGCACCCCGCGCGATCCATCCTCCCTTCCTCTCGCCGACCGAGTACACCTATGACTAGTTCCACGCCGTTGAATAAACGTTCCGTTTCTCGTCGCTCTCACTTCTTCCCAGCTGCCTGTTCCCGCTCCCCCGCCCTCCTACACAAGCCCCCCCATCTCCTCGTCCCCCCCGCCGTTTCACCACCATCCTCGTAGCACGCGCACGGGTATGCAACGGCATGCAGTGAGCCGTGCACAAAGGCCTGATTGCCGGACACCCGGTGAAATATGCCAGTCCCCGCCAATAACCGGTATCTCGCTGCCCTCTCTTCACTTTTACGCTGTCTTCGCTGCGGGTTCACGGAGCGACGGGTGGAGGAAGGCGGTAGAGATGCAGGAGGGAGAGGGGAGGGGCGGAGTAAAGTCGTGGCAAAGCGGTGAGGGAGAAACGGGAGGGAACGAACGCGCCGATGGAAGTGTATCGAGATACGGGAGACAATGTGACGCGAGCTGGATACTGATGCTACTACAGGAAGGATAAAGAAAAAAAAGATACGGAGAGAGAGAGAGAGAGAGAGAGAGAGAGAGAGAGAAGAAACCGTACTTATTTAATTAGTTCTATTTAACACTTCGATACAGCCGCGACGCAATGGAACGAGTAAACGGCAATAATTGCAATCGCCCAGAAGCTGTAACTAGAGAAGGAAAGGAAGAAGAGAACGACAGAGAAGAAAGAAAGGATGCATAATTGTAAAATATATGTTAAAAATTCGAAAATAGTCGAAACAAGGTTGAATTATAAATAGGTAATTCATTGTTTCGATAATTCTCGAGATTTTTTTTATAATCATGCGAACTATAGAATCATACAGCGTTTAACTTCTTGTTCAATGAAATTTAAATATACAAGACGAAGAGAAAGGGGAGAGGGGGGAACGTTCTCGGGGACGCCTGTTCCGGCATTCGCGTGAGGTTGTTTTCATGATATAGTTGTGCGGGGAGTTCGATCGAAGATAAGCGGAGAGCTGTAGGAGGTAAAGCTAGGTGAGAGACTCCTAGGGCAGCAGCAACGCGATGCCGAGAGAGAGAGAGAGAGAGAGAGAGAGAGAGAGAGAGAGAGAGAGAGAGAGAGAGAGAAAGAGGTACCAACGTTACCGCGCGAAAATCGTGCTTTAATGCTCGCGCTCCGCGTATTCATATTTAAAAGCTGTTCCGCGTCAGCGTCAAGATAGCCAAACTCAAACGGAATCCAATATTAGATATTACTGGAGAATAAAGTACGAATTTGTTGCTCAATCATTCTGGCGTAAGATCGACTTTCTCGCGACGTGCAATTTCAAACAATCGTTTAATTCGTCCATTTCTATTAACCCTCTGACGTTTTCTTTCGCTGCTTTCCTAATCCAACCGTGCCTGATAGTGTTTTCAAAAGGGTTTCTGAGCTCTAAAAAATCTGAAAAAATTCTGGTGCATTCTTCCACATTCTAGAATACGATTTCACAATTATTCGACTCGAAACGTTTCTCCTTTTTCTTTTGTACGAATTTGAAGCAGAATAATTCAAAATTGAAGATTCATCTGGGTCTTCAAATCCCCGGAATTGGGCCACGCAAAGTGAATATAAATTAACTGTAAATTTCGCTTTAACTTCTCATCCTTTTCTAATTCTAAGGCTTTCTAAAAATTACAAATAGATAAAGAGTTAACCGAGGTTACCTACATAGGTAAAAATGGATATAAGCAGTGCAAATAGACATCAGTTGTTTCCGGTGAGGGACGAAGACGCGGATTAACGCGACTTCAAGCTCGAGGTTGCAACACGGTCGCCGGTGCATTTCGACGCGCGACGCAGACTCGAGATTCGAGTGGCACTCGAGCCGCGAACATATTCGCGCGACTCGTCCGTTCCTTCAAGAACGCGCAGGCTACGAGGACAACGGAGAGGCATCCCCGGAGAGGCTTCGCCGTTGGCGGCTAGGAAAGAATCCGCAACTCCGTATTCTCTGGAAAAGTGAATAAACGCGCGGCTCATCTGTACGACGTCGTCGTTGCGCCACTGCGCCCGCTGGCGTTTTCGCAATCTCCTCTCGTGCTCTCGCGACGGTCGATATGCAACGAACAGCGACGCATAAACGCGCTCGGCTTCGACCAGCCGCTGGAAGATGGCCGCGTTCCTCGCGCTCGACGCGCGCGCATAGACGTCGCAACGCCGATCTTCTGCTCCGCGTCCAAGGGCGACTTCTCGGATTAACTTTAATCGGCGATCGATTCGGCGATCGCAGCTGCTCATAAGGAAATTTCTAATCGTGCAGTTTGTCCCTAATCTAATTCCTCTTTTCTGCCGAGCAAAAAAATTCAGCATTCTATGCGCGCTATAGCAAAACAGGTGTTACTCGTCAAGCTGATCGTCTGTTAAGTTGATCCTGGATTGGTCCATTTCTACCAAGCACAGATTGACTTTAATCTCGGTTCAATTTACTTTTTAGCCTTTTCTAATTCCAGGAATTGGTGAGATTCTAGGAATCTGCATTGGTAGAAATGGATAGGAGTGACTGCGACCAAACGTTGGACGCCGATTAGCTCACTCGCAGATTAACATCAAGCAATAACTGCGCAACCTTGTTAGCGTGGACAGAATTACTCATTTTTTTGTTGCTCGATATGCAAAGAAAAGGTTTCATCACTTTGGACGAATTACATATAGTTGAGTTTTGCTTTAGGAAATTCGATCGGCCGATTTAATTAATCGCCGATTAAGTTAATCTGTATTGACAGAAATGGATTGTCTCCGTATGAAACGAGTAGAGGAAATTGAAATTTTCCGATTTAATTACTAGTCTCAACGTCGGATATCGATTATTTTAAATAGCCATCCGTTAATTGCGACAGATGGGCAACAATCGTCTTTGATCCGGCATAACAAGTGCGTATAACTTAATAAAAAGATGCAAATTTACTCGGAACCAGGAGTGAACTTCGTCTCCATTTTGTAATCAATTTCGAAAGAAAAGAAGAGGGACCGACTTTTATGCATAATCAAGACAAAGTGATCATCAGCGTCGATTGTGACAGCGATTAGCGACTTCATTAATCTACCACGGTACATTATGCTCAACAAAGGATGTTGCATCGTCGACGGACGTTTCCTCTTTCAGTCGACGACCTGCGATTTCGCAAATTAATCAGTTAGGAATACGAGCACGCGGGCGAGGAAGGACTGAAGCAGAGTTGCCAAGAATTTGAAGGATTCCCTTCCAAATTTGGTTTTATTAATTGTTATTATCACGGGGGGAATTTTTTGGGAGAATAAAAATATTATAGATCTTTATATTTTTTTCTAAAAATTCTAAACTTTTTATAATAACAAATTCTACATTTAGGGGGAAATCTTCCAATCTGACAACTCTAGACCGGAGCCTGTGTACGCGAAAGTGATCGAGCATAAATATACTAAGAGAAAAATATTTTAAATAAAAAAAAAATATTTTTTTTTAAACCATATATTTTGAAGCATTTGTTTAAATAAAAATAAGTAAATAGACATATTACTTTAAGATTATAGACATATAATTTTATATTTTTACATTTTTTATATTTAAATAATGATTTTACAAATAAGCTAATAATCTTATTAAACTTAGTTAAATTATTTTCTTAGATTAAAAAATCTTGAATATAAAAATAATCTAACAGTAAATATTTTCTAAAACTGCAAGAAAAAAATTACTTGATTAAAAATTATTTCTTTATTTACATAAATATTTCAATTGAGAAATTTTTAACTTGACTGCAAGTAAAGCTATTAGGACCCACCGGGTAGATGATATTTTTGTGTTAGGTAAAATTTTAAAATTCTTTTTTCTCTCAGTGTCTAGACCCAGAACGGACGGTCTGGGGACCTTACCAATCGATTCCTAACTGACCCCGAGATTCCACGTATAATTTGACATGCGCTCTATTCGCGGACGTCGCCAGTGTAAAATTAAAATGCACGTTCGACGGACGGACAGATCGCGACAAACACCGGCAGGATTTCGAGGACGAATGTCGCTTCCATTGGGAACTGACGTTTGTTCGATATCGCGCGAGCGGAGGCACGTTAACGTGGGTGTCCCAGAAGAACGGAGGGACGACGTGAAAGACGACGACCCGGCATTGTGCGCCTCAGCTATTACATCCAAGGTTACCCCCGACTAGTCGTAAACTCTTCTCTCGTCTACCTCTCACCGTTCTCTCGCGTGCATCGGCTCCCCCGTTTGCCGTTTATCCCGCGACGCGGACCATATTTCAAACGCGTCTCGATAACGCGCCAATTTCGGCGTCGACACCTGATCGTCGGCTGAAATTCGACGAGACCGGATCGGAGCGAAGTAGCAACAATTAGGTAGAGCAGTCGCGCGCGTCCACGCTTACCGAATACGCTCCGAATATCGGAGCGTAATATTACGATGCAACATATGTTGCATTAATTGCGAGGCTTGTTTTCGTCGGCACGCCAAGTTTATCAGCGCGTCGGAAAACGGAGCGAGGAAGTTTTATTTAAGCAATCGCGGAGCGCGTGCATTTTTTCTTCATTTCATAGATAAAAAGAGAGAGACAGATAGAGAAGTAGAGATAGGACTGCGCGAGAGAACTTCCGTCGACGAGAAGGCGCAACGTCTTTTTTTTTTTTTTATTCCCCGGTCTTTGGCGCGTGCACGCGTACATACATCCTGCACGCGTGTCCGACGCGTTGCACGTGATTTCTTCGATCCGTTACGCGTGCGACGCAATAAACGTGCGCTCCTTACGCGTGCGGCGAAGCGTGCTTAATAAAAAGGACGTAGCATTGAGCGATCCGCCAAACGATTGCGTCGCGGGAATAATCTATCCCTTCTCTTTTCTTTTCCTTAAATTTAACGGCGGCACGTATAATCCGCGGCGGAGTGTCGGCTAATTCCGCACGACAAACAACAGCAATTGTCCTCCACGTTTCCGTCAGACGTAGTTTAGTCGACAGCTTAATTTATGAGGTAATTGCGATTAAAGTAATTGCGTCGACGTAACTACAAATAACAGCGCACTCTATTCTCTGGATATTACAGAGCTCGAAATATAATATATTCATATAACGCGGAACGTATCTCTCGCGTTATAGAGGATTCTACTATATTTCAAATTTAACACCAATAGATTTCCATATTATCCTTGAGGTACTATTGCCAACGCGTTTTTTTTTTTTATTTTTTTAGTAGTTTTCCCCGTAGGCTTATTTCATTAAAATTGCAAAAGTCTATTTGAATTTCGTTTTATTTTATTATTATCGTTTTTTTTAGTGGTTTCCCCCGTAGGCCTATTCCATTAAAATCGCGAAAGTCTATTTGAATTTTGTCGCTTTAAGGCATGAAATGTCAATATTAATTTTTGATGAATTTACTCGCATGAACGAGAGTGAGCTTGAGCATTTTTTGTCTCCGCGCGCAGTCTAGATTAATATTAATGGCAATATTGATAGTATTAATACGCTTTTCTTTCTTATTTTAATAAAATGTTATTTATTTAATTATTGATTAGGCTTAATACATTATTTTTCCGTATATAATTGTGATATTTTTTTTCATAGTCTTGCGATTCCACGCATTTCAATTCACGTTTATCGCTCGCGTGACAAGAAAATTGGTCATTTCGCGTTGGACAAACAGCCAACTAATGTCAGGTTAGAGTGCTTGGCAAACGGACTTGCATGAAAAATCAATAATAACGCGTTCGTTGTGATAATTTCGCCAATTGTTTCGCTAATAATCAGAAGAGATCCGTTTTCAATTGTTTCGCTAATAATCAGAAGAAATCCGTTTTGCTCCGCGTTGCGTGTTCTAAAACGATCCGCCGATCTTCAACCGCGAAGACCACCGGGAGAATTTAAATCACGTACGATAAAAGCTAATTGCGTCAAGCGTTAATTACTTTTACAGTTAAGCTACTTCAATGACGCGCAGTGGCGTCGAAGGAAGATTTTACGGATGAAATCTCGTGATATCTTAAGATTTGCTTAACATTCGCTTGATCAAACGCGATATGTCCAAGAAAGTGGTAACTGATACAATGTGTGTTAACATTCCTGCGTTTTTCGGTCCGTATCATAACATTTTTCATTATTCTCTTCCATTTGTCACGATGAACAATGGTAATGATAAATACATGGGAAATGGTATCTTGACTATTAATAACGTTTCCTAGTACATATACAATAAATTGTTCAAGTTTTCGAAAAAGTCTCTCTTAGCAACTTGGGCTGATTTTCATCAACTTTGCACTGAATTAACTTGACTAACATTTTCAACTTGATTAAATTTCTTCATTTCAAGTATTTATGTATTTAAGTTAAATATATAGATATTTAAATTAAATATTTAAATGCTTAAAGTAATTTATGTATTTGAGTTAAATACATAAAATACTTAAAGAAATTTAACCAAGTTAAAAAATTTAGTCAATTTAACAACTTCTTTTTCTCGGGATGATTAACTTGATTTAATTTATAAACTGCGAAATTAATTGTAAAACTTAAAAATGATCGAATAATCCTTTCCTTGTCTATTTTCTGTCAATTATAATTTACGCATGTAAAATATAATACTTTTAATTAATAATTAATTTTTTAATCAAAATAATTTAAAAAATAGGCTAGGGATCATCAGTTTTAAGTTTTACAGCTGGCAATTCGTAAAGTTAAGCTTGTTTGTTTTAGATTAATCGGAGTTGGTGAGACATTCTTAATCTTACAACGCTCGATAAGAACGCTTGTGTATGGACATGTAATTTAAACTTTGTACATATACATGACTATTCTGTAACAAAGGATCAGATGCGTTACGATTGTTATCACCGCAGGGTGAATGCACGAGCGTTCGTCGTTGAAAACGCTGTTCGTTATCGCGGGTACAGTGCACGAGATTATTGTACTTTTCAAACTCTTTATTATCGTAACGAGGCCGCCACGATACCTTGAAACGCTATCGATAATACATGGACGCCATGCTTTAACTACGAGCGTTAGTCGATCGCTTTCGTGATCGCCGACGGAAGAAATCGTTTTCCAGGATGCAAATGATTGGACGAGTAAATAATAAATTAAGCGCGCGCGG
>QKQZ01054164.1:0-11027 GCA_003595255.1 Solenopsis fugax | reverse complement strand
TTTACTAAACATTTAGTAAAATAAAATTATTTTTCGTTATATTGACAAAATATTTAATTGATATATTTCACTATACATTTGGTAGTAATAACCAAACTTTCAGTGTATAAATAAAAAATTTATGTAGCAAATTATAGCTTTGCTGACGCAACAAATCCATTTTTTTCCCGTCGGTCTCTTCTATGCGCGCGCGCAATGTTACACGCGATTTTATTTACGCGGTCTCATAAACGCGTGAGACACGCGTCCCGCAAGGGAGGGAATAAGGGAGAGAGAGAGAGAAGAGGGTTGAGACCGCGGCCGCGCCCTAAGACGCGAACAAATCTCCGGGGCTCCTTCGCGCATGTAAATACAAAGTCGCGTACGCGTTAAGCCGCTCGGGCACGCGCGAGAAATAAATTGGATAAAAGCGGGCGATGATTGTCGCCGCGCGGGAGGAGCCTGCCTCGACGAACAGGAGGTTTGTCGCTCGCGCGAGCGCACACGTTATCGCGATACTCGTCCCACGATATTACTCCGCACTCTGCAAATTTGTCCCGCTCGCGCTAATGAAACATTTACCATTACCGGCGTGTATCTTTTTAGCCCATCGAGAGCGACGTGACGCGGCGCGTTTGTTAGCACGTGCTCGTGACGGACGCGGACACGGTCGATTTAATTAAACGCGATTGGGGAGGCGTATACAGGAGGACGCAAGGAGGATCGCGAAGGACACATAGAGAAACGACGATGACGGAGACGCTTACGCCGAGGACACGGACAATGAGTTACCGGCGAGTGAGACATTTATTCATCCACGTCCGTCGACGCGCCCAGCACTGGATCCATTCGAATCCGGGCCCAAAAACCGTGGAACGCTCCTGCGCGCGCGCGCGCACGCGTGATTTTGCACTGTAAATCAAGCTGTAATACAAGGGATTAATCCCGCTGCTGAATGTATCGCCGGCGAGATTATAAATTTGTTCGCAGCGCAGAGTGCGGGGTGTTAATCCGTAACTGCACCTCCTGCCTCCTGGAGACTTCCAGATTTTAGGATATCCCGCGCCGCGCCGCGCCACGCCGCGCCACGCCGTTGCGTGATCCTCGGAATAAGCGATGAAACTCGTACGTAACGTACACGTTGCGAGAGTTAAATTTATGTGTGTTTATTCAAATAGGTTTTAGATATCCGTATGTCGGCTCTAATTCGTGCCATGCTGATAATTGGTCACGTTATTTCGATCCATATTAGGATGTTTCACGCATACATTTATCTCACGCCGCGCGAGAGGAAAATGAGTCACGAGAGCGGGAATTATTTAAATAAACGAATCCGCCGAAATTATCGAAACGCACTCGATCCCGCATCCGTATCCGCGGCCGTGATGTTCGAGCGTAGAATATTTGTAATTGAAATGCATATGCCGCATTAGTTCCATTATTACTCACATTATGTATTATTAGTCCATCCGAGCGCGTGATTATTTTAATATCCGGCGTATAGATACGGCGCATCATAGCTACATACAAATTAAATTCGTTACAATCTCGTAATAGATCTATATAGCACAGAAAGATTGCAGAAACATTGCAGAAACGATTTACGAAATGTTGCTGTAAAATTTCCGCTTTTAAAAATCTACAATACAATATTGCAGCAATATGACAATATATATTTAATAATTATCTTATAATAATGTGAAAATTAGGATGTTTTTAATTTGAACGAACAATCTGTGGGATATCTATGCAAATGTCAAATTAAGAAAATAATTATATAAATAAATCTGTAATGCTGTATTAATAACGCATTATTATAATGCATTATATATATATACCAAATATTAAGAAAACAATCATATAAATATAAATTTGTAATACAAATTTATATTTATACAACCATTTTCTTAATATTTGATATTTATACATATCCAGATTATCTAAGTGATTTAAATAATGTTGTAATTTTTGGAGTGTCTTAGAATCGCATTAAAATTAAATATTAAAATTTAATGTTAAAACTTTGCTACGAATACAAAATTGTAAAATTAAATTGTATTTTGGTTCGAAAAATTTCTTTGATTGCGCAAATTATTACTACCAATCATTTTCAAAGATAACTCTACGCGACTAATCATGGCAGACGCGTTTAAATACCATACAAGACTCTTGTATAAAAATATTTATAAGTTTAATGAATCAGAAAACATGTACATGTACACAAATATTTTTATATAAAATCTTGGCAGATTATTTTCACAATATGTTTAAAATAGTGCAACATCATTAAAATCATATCTATATTTTAATAATGTTTCTGAAATATTATATTGTAAGTCCTTTGCCATATGGATAACAAATTTGTAATGCAATTAATAATGTATTATTATAATACGTATTGCATGTAATATATCCTATTATATAAAATATTTAATATTATATCAATAATACTTTACTAATGTCGCAATTAAGAATTTATATTTATATATCTAATTATTTTCTTAATTTTTTTGGAACTTGTATACATATTTCACATGTTATTCGTAATTTAAAAAAAGTAACATTGTAATTTAGAGTGTTTTAGAATCACGTTATAAAATTTAATATTTACTAAAAGTCACACTACCAGCACTAAAAACCTATAATTTACCTTACATGCATTATAAATTTTCAGTGCTGACAGTGAATTTTGGAACACAGCCTATGTCTCCGCGCTTTCTTATACGAGCATCGACATCCATACGTGCTAATGAGATATTCGCATGTCCCAACTTGTCCTTATGCTCAACTATTTTTCTTGGATGTTAAACTTGGATATATTCATATTTTTAATAAAGCTTGAGTAACAAAATGTGCACGCATACCCAAATATTTGCACTTAAAAGTCGTAGTTTATTTTCATAAAATTTTTAAAATAGCGTTGCAATATTATTGAAATCATGTTTATATTTATACTTTAACAATGTTTCTGAAACATTTCACTGTAATATGCAACATTGTAACGTAGCTATAAGGTTCTGTCCCGAGAGGAAGGGAGGGAGGGAGAGAGGGGTAAAGAAAATTCGACATATGTATTTTAGTCGGATCTCCTAGGTAGGGAAGGAAGGGCAAAGGGAAAAGGAAAAAGGAAGAAAGAGCTACGAGTCGCGACCGCGTTACTGCTGGCTTATTATTTTATCTGCTCACTCGCTCGCGCTATGATAGCGCGTGGTTCAGACCGTGCGCGCGCTGTTTTCCCTCTTCAAGCACACAAATATTGGAATTTCCCGTGTAATAAGGGCTCAACCGAGGAAAAGAATCTGCTTAAAGTCAGCCATCCGTGTACAAATGGATACACGCGTTGTCGGGAATACAATGCAAGCATTTCGAAAACGGCGGGCGCAAGTCAAAGTTGAGGCAAACGATTGAACCTAAAAGCGGAATAAAAGATAAATCGGTTGTTCACGTAACCAGCAATAAGCGGAAAGAAGGCGTAATTACGCGTTTCATCGGCGAACTTGCTCTGAATTCGCCTCGTATAACATTACACGATATAACGCTTCCCAACGGAAAAAGTGATAAAACGATCGAGTTGCCGTAATTAATCACAGCACAGCGCCGCGAACAGCGGGATGCCCGGGTAAGTACATAATTTTGACGTGCCGCGATGATAATGCTTTCCGATAGATTTGCTTCGCGTGTGTAATTAATGGTCCGCGAAAAGGAACAAGTTTCGCTGCGTTGTCTGCGAACGAGAGTCCTTTCAAGTTCTAAGCGAACAAAACATATGCGCAATAATTATATTCGATGCTACGTGTATTAATTTTTTTACTAGTGTATTGAATAAGAGGCTCGTTGAATTATTCGCAACACAGAAAAATATTAATATCAAATTAAAACTAATACATTCTATTTATAACAATCATTGTTTCAAGAAATTGAAAATATTCTTGCTTACGTAAGCAAGAAATTATGTTCTTGCATAAATTATTTCTTAGAAAGTAAATATTGCACTGTATTAATACTAATCTGCTTAAAAATATGATTTGCTTAGATAATTAAAGAAAATAAAAACCCACAGTTTATACACTTATGGCTTTTTTTTCCATAAAATCTGCTAAAGTTTTTGAAAAGTGAATTTTGAACGAATTTTTGAAACCGGTAAAAAAAAATAACTTAAATCAAGACTCAAAATATGGGTAGAATACGAGCTGGAATTACAGTGGAGTTGTAAAATTATATGTTTACATGGCAAAAAGCAGAAAAAGTATGCCCGCGAGAGGACACGTTGATGCGGGAGTGTTAATCATTCGACCAAATGGGTGTGTTAAACGGTACGTACACTCCTTATCCGGGGCATCACAATATTTTTTCGCGTTTTCCGCGCTCGAATAATATGAAATTAGAGGTGGCCGGGGGTAGAGGAATGACCGGACAGATAAAAGAATTTACTACCTCCTAGAGGCAAATTGCGCCGACTGGAAAGTAAAATAAGCCCGAAACTGGGAAAAGTGCACGTTGAATGTGGTCGCCGCGAGTCGAGCGTTCAGCGCGTATTATCGAGCACGAGAATTGTTTCCGAACTGGAAAATGAGCGATATATCGATGTTCGATATGCCGTACTTCTTAAGGCGATAACTATTACAAACCTTGAATATTTTCGAAATCATGAGAACAAGAGAAAAATTTATCCAACAGAAATTACATGGTAAGAAAGCGGTCGTCTTATGGTAATAACGTTTTTCTTCTATGTGGAGTTGTAACTTCTAAGGTCTAAAGATTATCTTTGCTTCTTTTTAACGGAATTATATGATTTCTTTTATATAATGTAATTCTTTTAATCTTGCATAAAAAAGTATTAAAGAATCGTATAAAGAGAGAATCAATTAGGTATTTTATATTTAATTGTAGTATATTTTGGTATAAAATATTTTGTAAATTTACTTTTTGATAACTATAATACTCTTATGTGCAGAATAATGAGATGAGCCATTTGATGTAAAGAGACGTAATTGTTTTTTCAAAAAAAGAAATGTAATTGTATATTGCAAGTAGCATTAATATTTGAGTAAGATATGCGATGTGTAACATGTGATATGTCATACATGATATATACATATCTTACTGTCTTTTATTTATTTACGGTCATATCGTAAATCTGCGACGCATGCGGAGAGAGTGATAAGCAGAATTACCCCGACAAGTGATTCTGTTTATTTTAACGACGCGAGGGCTCTCGCTTTAAAACTCGCCGCATGCGAAACAGCGCGCGATATACATACGGCCGGCGAATAAAAAATACAACGCGCCCGCTTTGTTATCTTCTGACAACGGCGAGTACGGCGACGTGCGTGATCACGTACTGCGGAGATTCGAGATTATGAGACAATTATTAAACAAAGTCCATCCCCGCGCCCTCTCCTGTCTACGACATCCGCTATCGATTTATGCGACCGTCACCTTTGCATAAAGCGCGAGCAAATAAAAAGAAAATCGACAGAAAAATTCATTCAGCAAGAGAAATGGAGATTATCGCAGCTGAACAAGATTCTACATTGATAATGGTATAAAATTTAATTTTATCCACCTTCGTATAAAGTCAGATTCATCGGTAACACAGAAAATGGATTAAATTAAATAAATGAATTTATTAATCAATTCCCTCTTAAACTTGATGGAACTGACCTTTCACAAGTGCTTTTATAAGAGTATCGGTCTTGGCGTGAAACTGTAAAATTCGTACAATCCTCACGAATCAATTTCTATTTTTATTTTTATACTTGTGTATTTCGGAAAAACGTCAGATTTTCCGTGAGAAATGACGAAACGCATATTCGTGACGAGCTAATAAATCTCGTCCGAGCATAATTATTTTACATTGCGCGCGATAAAAAATCTAGTATCTTTGATTACTGTTTTGCATGGAGATCCATCGAAGCGAGGGGGACTAAAATGGCAGGATAAGAGGGAAGGAGCAAAGGAGGGAAGGTGCGTGGTGTTTTATTTAAACGTGGCTATACGGGGAGCCTCTGCCATTCACCGGCGGGTTTTATTGGAAATTGAGCCAATTATGGTACTTGGGTTAACGATCCATTGCAATACAGTTTCGCGGACGCTATCTACCGATCCCGAACGAAATCTTTGTACGAGAGACATCGTAACACAGATTGCTTTACGCGGCCGAGTCGCGGCGCAGCATCGCCATCGTCGACGATTCCGCGATTGGAAAAAGTCCTTGACGATAGCCACTTGGTCGTTGTCGTCATCGCGTTTCGAAGGAAAGGAAATCGGCGCTCGCGAAGCGCTGACGATAAGCGAGAAGTCGTGTTCTTTCGGTTTCGACCGGGGCGAGCCGCGATAGCGTTGGCGTTAACTCTCAGCCTCGCACACTTCGCCATCGGGTTTTGGTTCCAGCGCCGCGATCGCGGTTCAAAGTTCAAACTCGATTTAACTTTGAAATCGGGTCCGCTCTCGCGTTGACCGGTCGATGGCTAAGTGCCGTCGCCGCCGACGCCAACGCTCTTCCGCGAGTGTCCCGTGAGTTCAGGTTCACTCTAATTGTCGCGTACCGCGATATATATATACATATATATGTATAATATCGGCCGTCCTGACATTTTTACGCGACGTCGCCCGCGCGCGCTAATGCGGGGCGAGTTTATACGTTTAACGAGGCGCACACGGGGGTTTAAACGCATGGGTTGCCTTTTTCTCTTTCTGTCTCTGTCTCTGTCTCTCTCTCTCTCTCTCTCTCTCTCTCTTTCTCCCTCCTTCGTGCCGTCACGCGAATAAAATTTCCGTGATTCGCTCCGGTGTATGAAATACCTTGAATAATTCGTGACGCTTGTTGGCCAGGGGATGCAAATACGCGTTATTTTTTTTTTTTTTTACTATCGTCGTTATTTTAGGCTCGCCGCGCCGCGCCTCGCCGCGTGAATTTTCAGGAGGGAGCTCGTGAACAGTCGTTTCTTCGCTCGAGCGGAGACGCTTCGTAAGACGGAGGGTTAATTTATAAATATTCGATTCGCCGTTTTCGCTTTCGGCAATATTTGAAATTAAGAACGTAATGAATAACAAATGTTCTGTTTTTAACTTAGAGAGTGTTACATCTGTATGTATAGCTACTTAGCCTATATATAGAGGAAAGTCGCCAATACTGGTCTAGACCTCTAAATAATTATCCCTTTATTTTTTGGAAACTAAACACTGTATTAATACTGAATAAAACATAATTTGCTTAGATAATTAAGAAATAAAAATTGATATTTCATACATTCAAAGCTTTTTGCTTATGTGAAATCTGCCAAAAAACGAATGTTTGAAAACAAGAATAAAATTTGCAAGATTTTCTTTTACAAACTGCATAGTTTAAACAATAGTGAGTAAATATAGATTTTCTTTTGCAAACTGCATAGTTTTAACAATAGTGAGTAAATATATTATTGATAATATTGATCATGTTGTATTTCCAACTTCCTAAAACTGTTTTATTTATATTTCTCTCTTTTATTTTTTTCTCGTAGTACAGTTTGAAACATAAAAGTGCTGTGCAGCATAAACCGATACACGTCTCCGTGAGAATAGACAATAACTAGGAAATCTGCTTTACAATGTTGACAGATGTTGCATAAATTTTTTTCACATTTTCTTTAATATCGTAAAGTAGGAAAAAAATAGTACCGAACCCGATAAATCCACTACTATACTTTAATAAGAATGCAAAATGTATAAATTGGAAGGAATCTAGCCTTTTAATTTTATAAACTTTATTGTTTATAATTGGAGATATTCGATCGTTAATGTAATACATACAAATTGAAATAAGAACGCCTTCTACGGTCAAGCTAGATCTTAGTGCTTTTTACAAAATTTTACTTGTGTGATTTTTATATAAATTTTTCAAATTCAACCGACTACGCGCCGAATTACTTTATTGTTTATATAAAAATATAGGTTATTACTTAAGTAATCAATTTACTTCATAACTTCTTTCCTGCGAGGCTTCCCCCCGTGCTTGAATTTTGCTATCTGTCTACTGCCAATCACTCTTTTTGGGTTGTGTTGCGAAAACATTAATTATTACAAAATACGAAACAGTATTGTAAAAACTGCTCTATCGTCCTCTTAGAAGACACTTTCCAGTTTACTTTTTCAAGTTTTTAAAGTTTTATTTTTAGCTTTCGTTAAAAGAAATGTTATTCAAAAACAAAGTGGTATTCCAGTATTGAGGGGTGACTTATTTTCTCTATTATATATAAAAAAATGATATACATACACACATTATTTTTTTATGATGTTCTATTTCTTAGATTAAATATTACTGTTCTGCTAAATTAAATTCGCTTGACTTTCTTCTTTAAAATAGTCATCAAGAAATAGAGATGGGCGATATTTTCCCACAGGCGAATGCCCGATATGTAAATTTCAGAATATATAATGCAGCGAAAACATTTGTACAAATAGCCTGGTCATCCGATAACCAGTCACGCGTATCATCGAAAAGCGTGTGCGCAGTCGCGATATGTTAATTCTCGCAAACGCGATAATAATAATAATTTGCAAATGCGCGGCTCGAGATACGTAGGTCGGTCGCGGCGCTTTAAAATAGCGTAACCTCGGCATGCATATTGCAATGAGACAAATGAGGTGAGGTACGGTAATTGGCTGATCATAAAAAAACCGTAGGTGAGCCATGATGACATTCTCAGAAATCTTAATTACCTTTGTACGAACGTGTCACGTGACAATGCGCATTTAACGTACGTGGACGGACAGGTGGGCGGTCGGTAAGACGCGCTAAATCGCGTGGGTTTATTCCGACCACGGCCAATGTATAGTTGTGAATTGAAGGGGGTAATTTCCGAACGATAATCGCTGTTTGAAGCTGTCGATCGTTCCATTACCTCCGCCCCCGTCCGTCGATTTACAAATGATTAGTTACCCTCCGCCAATCCTCGCCGCTCTGCCGCATACGCGAAGACGACGGTCGCAGGCAGGCCGACTCGCCGTCGCTCATGTCGAATGCGTTTAATTAATTAAGAGATCGCAGCGAAATTTCGCAGGCGCGCAGCGCGGCGGCCCGCTAAAAATACGCCCGTCAAAAGAGAATGGTTAAAGTGGCGAACTAATTTCAACGGTGAGCGAGCGATTCCGCGATGTCGAGTGCTGTTCATTGAACGGCTGAGCAGAAGGCTGCAGAAGGAAAATGGCCGAGGGGAAAAAAATTTTCTAATTTCTTTAGTGACAATCTCGGAATTTTGTTTCTCGGCGATCGATACATGTGTACGGTGGAGCATGGCGAAAGGGCAATTCTCGAATGACAATGGTTCGTTCGATGCCGCCCGTCGACCGTCCATTATCTCGAATGATTCGTAAACGGTTGTCCTATACACTCCACAAACTCGCTATTTCATAGGTAAAGACGGCGCGGCGGTGGTGGCGGCGGCGGCAGCAGCAGCAGTGGTCTTTCCCTTTCCCCTTTTCGCGATCGCACGGCGAATGTTTTAATTAAGTACGAACTTAAAACAAAGTTTCATCGTGGATACTAAAAATGCGCTCGATACTAGACGGGAAGTTAAATCAGCGAACTAATTTCGAAGCGAAACACACCGCTTCGATTGGACGATATAATGCGAAGGAAAAAGTCCGTGGCCGGAATGGCGTGGGAGATTCGGCGATTTTTCTGGCTGACTGTTATTCCAATTTATTCGAGCCGAACGAAAATAATTCGTGGAACTCGTCGCTATGTAAACCGAGACGCGACCATTTAAATTCCATTTGATTCTTCGAGATTCTCTCTCTGTTGGCCGATAACTTGGACGTAATTCAATTATATCGACTCTCGCTCGAATTTTTGTTTATCGCGGTCGAAGAGGTACCTGGTATTTTCGTACGCGATCGGATATTGTTATTCCCGGGCGCTTTGCATGGATATACATAAATGCATGGCACTTTGTGTATACTAGCTTTTATTCGTCTAGCTTTTATTCTTCTGGTTTTTACTGCTCCATGTCACGTTGCATTTTGCCGCGCGCGAGCAAGCTAGGCGAGCTGTGTACAAGATATGTATATTTGTCAATACGTGCATATCCGCTCCCTCTTTGTCGACGATTTAATCGCGAGCGATTTCAAGGTAATTGCGAAATTCGCATTAGCAGCCTCGTTAATTTATTAATTTGTCACATAATGAACGTCGCCGACGCGACGCATCGGCGAAATAGCTCGAATTATTCTTCGAGCGGCGCGACGCTTTAATTCGCAAATCAGTAGCGCGATTCACGTTGTTCAACTTGCGGACGGGACAATCGAAATATGCCTGGCACGTCAAACGCGCCTGCACGCATGCCAAAAAATGAATTTCGATACCTCGATACCTCTTACGAAGGCTTTATTCGCGTAGATTCGGTTATTGTCACGCTGATTCGCAATAGTAACCGCGTCTCCTCTACGACCAAAAAGCATTTTTATTCTATGAAATACCAATTTTACTATGAAATAACGCCACACAATGAAAGTTCTTTAACTCGTATGATGTAATTCCCCAATTTATATAAATATATTTCTGCGTGTGTTTTAAAATCTTTTAGCGTCTAATTTATCATTATTATTAATTATTATCGAATTTCAAGATATTTGCATAGCTAATTGATATTCTGTCTTTCTCCCTTTCTCTCTCTCTCTCTCTCTCTCTCTCTCTCTCTCTCGCGCGAGCGTCACCCTTCTATAAACTTCGACATTAAGAATCCACTCGGAGACGTCTCTTAACAGAACGCCTCTTTATTCGATTGTAAAACTTATATACGCTTTACTCGAGAAGAACGGAGTGCGCTTTGGAACATACTTCAAGTGACAAATCCGTCTCTCTCAATCCGCGTCTTGCGCTATGTGATGTATTGTACGTTATCTGAAAAATATGACCGATCGCGTACCTGAATGGATCAGCAGCGACGACAATACGAGAAGCCGGGGCAGTAGGACGGCGAGGGCCGCGCGCAACATCCTCGGTCCCGCGAGTGATCCTGGTTCTCCAAGATCGCCGGGGATCGCAGCTCCGCGACGATGATGCGCTC
>QKQZ01054162.1:0-24613 GCA_003595255.1 Solenopsis fugax | reverse complement strand
TTGCGATAGTGGCGCCATCGGGCGGTGAGGCTAAGTACTTATCGGACCACCCTCGTATGTAGTATACACTTGTCCAAGACTGGAGTGTTTATGACACCGAGTGTACTCCGATATTCGTTTCAGGTGGTGACGTTGGCAATACTGATTATGATGTTAACCTCTTATTTCTTCAGTGTTATTGTAACATCGCAGCAAACTGATCGAATTAGCTCCTAGTAGATTAATCGCAAGTTACAGTCAAGAATTGCATAGTAAAATGGTTCTACTGGAACACATGAGAAATGTATTTAAATTCGCCTCCGCAAATTGCAGTGTAATCAACTAATTGACTAATTGAATCTATCCGTTATAACCTCTCTTTAAACTTTTCATAGGCACAAATATCAAGTTTCTTGTATTAAAAACTGAATTATTAGGAAAACGTGTATGATAACTTTATTACCGTTTTCAGATGTTACCGGCGGTACAACAGACACTTATGCAAAGGCATTTCCACACGAGCACAGTAGTCAGTAAGGTACAATCTGGACGCTATAAAATCACAATCAACAGAGACAAACCGCTGACATACGAAATGGCAAATCCACCTCATTATATCGCTCACAGAAAATCCTGGAATTCCTGGAACACTTGTATGTTATTTTTTCTTTAATGAGAAACGTGTGTTTCAGTCTCTTGCAGTTTTATCAAGTACACTGGTCCTTTCAGCGAATATAAAGGATGGTAACAGACCATCTGAGACAGCTATAGAAGATATGTTCATTCGACAGTTCATGACAGGGACGTGGCACAATTTATTCGCGAGTGAAGTCATTATTAAACGGCAACACAATATTATTAGGATAGCTGGACTCATCACTCGTACTTTAGCGCCTTATAAAATATATTTCTTAACTGGCTATACCGAGGAACTCCTGAGTTATTGGCTTCAGTGTCCTGTTAAAGTGGAAATAGTCACAATTAATAATAAAAAAGAGATGATAATTAAGTATATATAGGTATCATATGTAAATATAAACTAGATTTCTACTAATAAACTAGATTGTAATAATTCTCATTGTTGTCGCTTGCTATCATATAACGCAACATTTTAAATACATTGTGATTATATTACAATTTAACTTATTTTATTCAAATATATTTTAATTATAGCAATATACTTGAGAAGTGTATGTATTTTATATATATAATATGTTTAAATAATTAAGATCTGTTTGTACTAATGTAACTTAACTTTAACTATCTTTTTCCAGTTCTAATAATTAACCATCTGAAGATTTAATAATTTACATTGGTGCAAACAAACCTATTTAGTATTGTATTATAACTTGCTATTTTTTTTGTAGGGATCTAGTAAAAAAATTGCAACTTTTTTTATTTTTATTTCTTGCATGTCATCCATTTATTTTGCATTACTTATAATAAATCGTTACATTCGATCATGACTCAAACGCAGCCCATATACAATCATTGCATCTTTATAATAGAAGAGAAATCATACATCATATTCCGCGGAAGATTTATTAAAGTAAAACTGAAAAAGGTTCGAGAGCAGACAGAGCATTCAAACGTAACACAGTATAATAATGTTACATATTCCCTACTAGAGACCACACTCTCTCTTCCCTTCGTGATGCCTACAATTCTTATGTATTCGTCTGGCGTTCTATCAGGATCGTGTAGCTTTCTCCTGCTGCATTTGTACTTTTATTCGCTCCTTATTGAGTATTATAACATTCTACATGGATGTGTTTGCATCATAAAGAAGAGTATTATTACTTGATATCCACTCTGCATTTCCTTTGATTTACTATTGTGTACTGCTACATATCATGAACCGAATTATTATTAATAATTATTATTAACTGAATGTTAAAAAATAAAATGCATACGTTAATATTAATGTGACGATGTAATCACAGAGCTGCATTAAATATGCTTAAGACGAAATCGCTTTCTTGTACATTATTCTGGAAACGTACTTCGGCAAAACAAATTAATACATTATTTTATACTCGTACATTAATACTACATATAAATTAAACATATTACATATTATTTACAAATTAACTTACGAAGTAACGCGATGTGAATTTAATCTCAAATATAAATAAGATCATTTTTATGATACAATTTTTTAATAATATACAATTTTTTTGCCAATTAAAGCTTAATTTCGTATGAGGATCAAGTAATAAGTTCTTCTAAAGGATGAGAAATTTTTGATACGAATGGTAGATTCTCTGGAAGAGAGAGAGAAAGAGAGCTTACACGAGACCTGATTCGCTAATTTTTAAGCGCGGAGATGTAATTGATCTTATATGATGGACGCAACAATTGTGTTTCAATGTCTACGAATTTTTTTGATCGATCTTTTTATAAAAGTACAGGCTGAAATGTGCTGTGCTCGTCTTATTCTTTCTTCATATTCTAGTACAACTTAGTCTTCTTAGCTATGGAAGTCAAATTTTGACGCTATATCGCAATACTATATAGAATAATAACTTTCTAATTCAATGCATTTTTTCAAGTAAAAAATTTAGAGTAAAATCATGTTTCGTTGCTTACAATAGAGTATATATCACTCAAAATTTCCGGATATTAAATATTATAAGTTTTAGTAATTGTGATATTTTATCAGATATTTTAATATTTATTGTCAGAAACATTACATGTTTACTGACTAGCGATATTCATAAAAATTAACTATGTAAAATTCTATTATAATATTACATTAATCATATTATTACATATATATATATCATGTAACATAACGTACATGTTATATGATATATATTTTTTAATTATCACTGTATCAATAATAGCATATATAATATCATATTATATATTCTACTATAATAATAATGTACAAATTAATGCAATATTATATAACAATATTGATAGAATTATTTGTAATCATAATTATTTATAAATTTATTACCGGAAATTAAAAGTAATGATATTAGTAAAAGAATTTACTTATGATACTCTGATTTTGATAAATATTTGCAAAAACTATTGAATTTACGAGATCGACGATGACGTATTATTCTATGTCAAATTGCGCGTACAGCGTCCCTTTTTATGTTTATATATTTATATATATTCTTAAGTTATATGTAATGTGTCCGTGCATTTATGGAGAGAACGCGGGCACTAATCCTAATTATACCAATCGAAATTATATGGAAAATATAGCTAAACACTCCAAAAGCAATAGAACACAGCGTTCACATTGTACAAGACTTTAAAAAAGTCGCTATATCCATCGATTCGAGTAAAAAATACCTACTTAATGTTAAGTAATATCTAAAAAAAGATAACTAAGATTTGAACTGCTGTAGGAGCTCAGAACATTGAAAATTAATGTATTCAGAGAAACATGTGTAATGCATTATTCGAGATTTCTTAGAAGCTTAAATGGTGTTTTCCCTCACTAGCTTGATTTAAAGCAATTTAGCGGCTTCTTGACAACGTATTAGTTAATGATTACGTTATTATTATGTTACGCTACAGAGTTTGATGAATCCTTGTTAACCGCTTGTTCGTTTAATATCGGCAATAATACTAGTTTCAATACGACGTTTTCATCGAATTCGGATTCTCAGAGTTTAGAGCCGTGTAATATAATACTATGAAGCTACAGACTTCATCACGCTTCCTCGTAAATGCTATTACAATTTCTGATAATACAGCGTCTTAAAATGCATCATTCACGAGATTGGCACTTTGTAAATTTTTCTTTTTGCAAAATGGAATGGAAATTTTCAATACTATTGGAGAATATTGATAAGAATAAAACTACTGTCTTTTGCGAGATTATATGACTATGCAAATCACAATTTTATTTTTGCAAATAAAAATAAAGAGAGAAAGTAGAATAATATGAGTTCCTTATGAAATGTGTTTGAAGTAATAAAATGACATAGGCCCAGCAGCCTATCACCGACACTGTAAGAGCACTACGAAGCATTTTTTTTATTGAAATCTATTAAATGATAGAAGGATAGTCCGAAAGAACTATCCGTTTATTGTCAAGCTTAAGATAAATATCTTATTCCTCTCGCTAGTGATGTCTATCAATATTTATATCATAGAAACAAAATGTATTGTTCATGAACATTGTTCAGGAACAGAATAAATTTTAATGATGTTATTAAAATTGCTACAATAAAACATTGTTGCATCTATTGTCGTAAAATTTTGGTAAATTTTATTACAATTTAATGACAATAAATTGCATTTAATTTATATAGATAGCACAGCCAATTAAAAATATCGTTACAATGATCCTGTAATTATTTAATTATTTGAAAGTATTAAATCGAATGTGCCGTGATATGTTGCAATACAATTGCGACTGTAATCAACTTATTCTGAAATATATGGATCTATTATATCTATATACGCATCACGCATTATTTCAGTACGATATCTAAAGCTTTATTATTGAGATTATTAATATTACGTGCGTGAAATTTTACAAAATTCTCGCGAACGACGTCAATAAAAAAACGTATGTACAATTTGCTGCCCGATATTGATCGTGGGGAGGAGGGAAGAAAACTAAATTCAATCAGGATTCATCAAACTTTCGTTACAGTACATATGCATAATTCCCTTAAAGTGTCGCTATATATGCCTTGCAGAAGAAACGAGAGAACATGTTATCCTAATTATAAGATAATGTTATAGCGTAAAATTTTTCTCGTGATACAAATCCATCGTTAAACGTTGCACCTTTTTCGCAATGATTTTCGAGTGTTGATCGTGCATGATAAAATTATTCTTCATTGAACAATTATTAGCGTTTTGAGAAGGCGATGATTTCAGAAACGACGGAATAGCGCGATAATACTATACCTGTAAGACACGAATTCACACTGACTCAACGAATTCAAGTTGGATTACATTTCGATATACCAGTTTCAAATGGATTCATTCTGATCGAAAAGATGATAAAGCGGGTAAAGGTAGTCAAATATCATTACAATATTGTGCAGAGAAGTAATATCTATAAAATTTGGATGGATAGACGCCCTTCTTATTCAAGTCAACTGCACGAAATATGTTTCTCACAATGTATTTTTGTTCACGAAAAAAGAAACCGATTCGTCAGTTTCTTCCTATGATGTTAGTAAACATTAATTTTAGGACTGGCTAAGGATCGTCGTTCTGTAAAATCATTGCGTTCGACGAATGCGACATGAGTGCCCGTATTATCTAAGTTAAAGTATACATTATCTGAATCAATTAATCTTCTCAAGAGCTTCCGTTACTTCAAAGCTAATATATCTGAAATACTATAGCGTAGGCGGCTTCGCGCGACAGCCAAAAATGCATGAGAGCACGATGTGGTTTGTGTTACCCGACTTGCTTCGTTTTTCTCCGTTCACAAAGCAAAAATGTGCCGCTGTATGTGTGCCCGTACCCGCACGTTTTATCCATTCTTTATCTTCTTTTTTTTACGTAAACGATTTTATTACGCGTCGGAGACCGATCCGACAAAGTCCCAACGTCTTGCTTTTCCGTTCGCACGTATTACAATTAATCGTTACATTTACCCTAAAACGCAATCCGTGTATCCACGTATTTAAAAAAGAATCGAATAGCGATCGATATACAACGTATACACCCATGTTTTTTTTCCGTTTTCTTTTTTCTTCGCTAGAGTAGATTAGGAGACAATTACAGAGTGATTTTTACGGACGAAGCGATGAAAATACCCATGCGATCTCAAATACTGCTGGTAAAATTGTGCTTTTTCGCGTTATGTCCTGTAACTGTTGGGGATAACAAATTTTTTTGCAAAGAAATCGCAATTCGCTTCTAATCCGAAGAATTTCCGCACGTCAATGATTGCCAAATTCGTCACGAAAGATTTCATTTACCGCGAAGGAAACATAGGTACTTTCATGCTGCAAAATACATTTCCACACTTTGATATATTAGTTAAGAGACATTACGAATTGTACTAATTTTCCTTTGCTACGTGATACATCATAATATTAAAAGAGGAGCGAGTTAAAAATGATCGTTATACATCATTGTTCTTTTTCCTTTTTATAAAATAGCACAAATTATAAGTTTTTCCAGATATTTTATTATCGGAAAAAAAATTCGCCATCTCATCTTCTCATCATTCTCATCTTATCTTTGTTCCGACGGTTTTAAATTAGGCCCAGAGCAGCCGGCAATTGATTTTTAATACATCACGTCATTCGTTTGCCATGTGAAAACATGCTTAATACGAAGGAATATACAAATACCAAAGAGATGCCGCCTCTTTTCTCTCATCGACATAATTAAAACTATAGCGTAATATTACCTACTTTATACAACATTTACTACACACATGTCTTTGATAAACTAATCTTTTACTTGTATAATTCAGTTGTTGGAATCCCGAATTAACGTACAAACTAAAAACCTTCGCTCTTTCAAATGGAAAATTTGTTCTTAATCATTGTGCCATATGTAACGAGATCAATTTATTATACTATAATATGCATAAAATATTTATAATATATAATTGTGCATAAACTTACGTATCTTCCCGATCAGTACCGTTTACATTGGCATTAGCCTGCTTTGTGAATCAATGCGACTATAATTACACATTCTTTATCGCACATTATAAAAACTTAAAAAATATTTTATGAGATCTGCACATATACAATTGATACACGAACAATTTAAGTATTTTTGCATCTTAAAGAACAATTTTGAGAGAACTAGAAAATGATATACAAAGCATAATTCTGTAATGCAGTATTACAGAATACAAATGTATGTGCATATTAAATTATTTAATACAAATTTCCATTATGTGCTTTAAAGCAAAGAATGAAGCTGTATATTAATTGCAAAATCCCATCATCATATTTACAACACATACATAAGAAAAATTATATCTACATTCCTAAGATCTGGATATTAACTATTGCTGCAAGAGATAAAATTAAAGAATAGATTATATACAGCAATATAAAAAAAGGTGTCGCATCGTCCTTCCTATTTCGATAAAACTTTTAGCGAATCAATGTATATCTGTGTTGTAAAGTGTTGTAAATACAGATTGCACGTTTATAATCATTTGCATTAAATAAATCGATGAAAAATAAAATTTGCAAATGAAATAAATTCGGAGAGAAATATTTAACGTGCATGCAACACATTTGCACCGGAATCATGTATATAAAGTATTGCCTATTTCATAATATTGTTAAAAACTGTAGATTTTCTACAACTAAAATAATTAGAGCCTACATAATTTTTTTGGTAGCTGCGACTAAGAATAAGCAAGATGTCACGTGAGTAGAAATGCAGTGGCGGAAAGAACGCGAAGACACTCGCGCGCGATTGTATAAAAGAAAAAAAGAAAATTCTTCCTCGGCGGCAACTGAATTAACAAGTAGTAGATTGTGATATAGAGCACATGTACATTAATAATCGGACCCGAGCGGATACCTAAAGTGTGGGGCGAATGTTGAACTGATCTCACTTGATATTATGACAGACGTGTGTGATGAACATCATTACATTACATCATACTTACAAATACACCCGCTACAATATCATCTATATATGTTTTCTTGTTTTCCTTATATAACATTACCATATTATATATACGTGGCCAATAAGAACAGATTTGTACTTGCATTGAAATTGTTTTAAGTCGATCACTCCAATCACTTCGCACAGCCCAGTATAGCATGTATGTTTTCATATCTTTTTTTCGTTTCGTTTAAAAATACAATTTTTTTTCTTTTTTTTCCTCATTGTGTGGATGGCAGCATTCTTATCAAAAGGTTGGTATGGAGAATGTTGTAATGACATTTAGGAAGGGGCGAAGGGAAATTTCTTTTAAGGTATATGTCTCTCTCTTGCTCTCTCTCTAGTATACCGCTACTAGTTTCATTTACTAATAAATGTGTGAATTTGATCCAATTGTGTTAAAATGTCGATATCACAGAGGCTTCTTGATCGGAATATCGTCGTTTTCATTTTCTTTACGTTTTCTTTTTGTAGGAAAATAGGTATCTACACATATTATGATGGTAAATAGAGAGATTACAATAATCTTTAGGCATGGGAATAAGATAGCTCTTAAAAATGCAATACACTATACATGGGCTAGCTAAACGCATTACAACACGGCTCCTTTCACCTGGTCGTTAGATTTGTATGTTCGATGGTATATCCCGTCGACAGCGATCGCTGTTGGTTGAATGTGCGGCAATGTATGGAGTATTTGTGTATGTGTAACATTTGCTATTGTAATAAGAGTAATGCGAGTGATATTGCTAGAGCCAGAAGTAGAGAAGAAGTGATGCAAATCCTTTTTTTTTTCGCTTTTTATCTTCGTTATTGATTCCTCGTCTTCTTACGATTACTTGGGCCTAGATCGCAGCGGCTGCTACCTGCGTGAGATCAAACCGTTGCTTGTTCCTACTGTTGGTGTCATTTCTAACTCCACTAACAGAGGAAAGTGATCTGAAACAAGAAATACGAAACGTCGGAGTTATTCTTAACTACACTATAGTAGAATATGATGCAAACCATAAGATAAAACTCACCCGATGGAACATGAGGATGAGGACATCCTACCACTTTATGCTCTTTAAACCATTCTGGACTCAAAGGACCTAGAAGGCCCAGCGGCACCATACTTTGTTTCGAATAGAAAATGTAGTCTATTATGCCTTTAAATTCGAATCTGAAAGTACAAAACGATCGTATTAAATATCTACATATTATGTGTCATATATAAAATATTTTTGAGCAAAAAATAACAAAATTATATTTACGTGTAGTTGGTGTACGGCATAATGTCTTCGCTATAAGCGGATGCAAGCTTGAAAGAATGCGTGAATTCGTTGGATTTATCGCAGCCAGAGATCTTTTGTAAACACGATTTGTATGCTAAATCCTTAAAATCACGATGATCGGCCGCCACACGTCCGGATGTAAGAAATTCAATCACACCTGCGCCAGTGATTTATTATTAATTTTGTTCTTACCAAACTGATACATATCTATTGTTGATTATTAAATAAAAAATGTAAGATATTGCTAAAAAAATCTGTTTAACGTATACTAATAGACGTGTTTACTAATAGACATATTACCAGAATCAGGTAAAGAATTGAAGTCGCCACAAAGCAGCAGTTGAACGTTGGAAGAGTCAGGCTTGTGGCCGGGTCTAAACGACTGGCCAGCTTGGTCCAAAATGGAACGTAATTCATTGCTCAGCATCATCGTCTGTATTAGTTTTACATCGCAGAATTCGGGATCCCAATGGATGTGCGCCGTACAAACTAAAATTGGTTGTTGCACTTGTGCCGGGTCAGATGGAACACCTGTAAAAAGGCGATAATGCGAGCTATGTTCAGACGCATGACGTATCGAACAATTTTTCGGAATCTTAAATCTTTTCAGATAGAAATTTAAGGAAAAAAAATTGAGTGGGAAATATGTATAAAACAATTCGTATTTTATTTCATATTTCGACAATTTATTTGGATGCATTACAATAAACATTACAGTAATATTATAAAAATATACATATTTCGTGTTATCAGAGTAAATTTATTACAATATCTTGGTATATTGAGGTTATTATTTTTAATCGTTATTAAAATCTTAAGATTTGCATATTTATATTGCTGAATTAATCATTTTTCTTAAATACTATGCAATTGGACTATTTATTACTACAAGTTTTTACACGTTGCATGCTAAGTAAAAAATACATTTTTATTTAAAAGGGACAAACGTACGTCTTAGGAATAAAAATTAAGATTATTAATGGAGATATAAAAGTATTGTATTCTTAACAAATAAATATTTTACTTTGTAAATTATTTATCATGTAATAATTATAATCAAATTAGTTTTGCCGTTTATAGTGACAATACTTAGACTAATTAATATCATAAACTTTATTTAGAAATTGTAACAAATGGCTTAATCTAGGTTTGCATTAAATAACATACTTTCATTATCACCAATCTTAAAGCGTATCTGCCAAAATATGCTTATTAAGACAATTCAGAAAAGTATAGATGCCATGAAATTAATTAGCCATATATTCTAACTGCTGCATCAATGACATAGTTTACCATTACTAAGAGTGCAATTGTAAAAAATATCAACACGTTTGCTACATCACATAAATATTGGCACCAATCTGCGTGTAAACAAAATAAGCTTTCTGCTCGGATCAGAGTTTATTTGATTCAAGGGTGAAACTTGCATATACAATGGATTTCTTACTTAAAATATAATTATCAACGTGAATACACCATAGAGAAGTAGACATGGGTATGCTATGAGAAGCTTCTGGTCCTCCTCTCCCGACATAGTGGAGAAGAGCCTAGAAGCAGAGAGGGATGCCCAGGCAACAGCCAGGATCGCAAAAATCAAGCCCATTGGACCTTTCAATGTCGTGAAGATACCAAAGCCTGCCAGAACAACTACAGGCAACAGACAATAGCCCAGTACAGATGCAACAGATGATAGAGTAATATTACTGCTGCTACTCATCAGGGATTGTAGGATGTACATGAGTATGCAGGAGGTCATGGCCAATCCATATACATAGCCAAAGTGCGCCTTTGAACCAGCCAATAAGAGAAACGCCGCGAGGACCAAACAAAATGCTACGGGTCCCGCCAAATCCGAATCTTGCATCAAGTAATTTGCATCATCGATCTGTCCTTTCCTATGGAAGGGATTCAACACAGCCAGAGTCTTTTGTATTATTCGGTCAGGATCGATACCCAATTCTTCCAGTAAAGGTGGCTCATCTTCCTCTTCCCCGAAACCGGTGTTGCCTGAAAGAGTACAGTAAATAATCTCCAAAATTTCTTACATGATAACATAATTGATATCTTAAATTCTCAAGCAGATGTCTTGATACAGCTAAATAAACAGGCTGTCTATTCTGTTGTACGATAATGGATTTTAATAAATGTCTTTTGAATCATATTCAAACACGCTATACACTTTTGTGTATTCCAAAACACCTCTCATTGTCAAGTTGTCGCGTGTCATGCACGCGTTGATGTCATTTTTCCAGCTCGAGAATTTGATAATCGCAGTTGCGCTGTCTCGATCTTTTTTTATACCTTTCGCATAATCATCCTGCGTGTACAAATCGCCGCTGTATGGGCTTTGCGTGGGGTCCAGGAAGCTCTTCTGCGAGTACGAATACTCGCCGGGCATCTGATCATACGTCTGGAACTCGAACTGTTGGTTAGGTTGGCCGAAACCGGACGCATCGAAGTTGAATTGGCTCTGCGGAGGCGGCGGCTGGGTCCAGTAATTGTCCTGGCCGGTGTATCCCGACATCCTGTCGTTGTTATCGTGTTTCTGCCTCTTCTTCAACGAATATTTCTGTTCTTCCTGGATTTGAGTGACTCGAAACAACACATCGATCCACTGTGACGGAGATTCGGGAGGTTAGGTTGACTACTGCGAATTCGCGAAAGAAAATCGGCATTATAGCGCGCTTCTTTAGCGGCGCACGGTAAGCAATAGTTTTCTTGTATCTTGGAAAATATATTTCTTCAGGATTCTTCGAATTCTTGAATATGTATATAATATGACGAGTGTACAAAAAATGAGTGTTATTAGAATACATTTTCTTCGTTTCTCGAATTACTTCTTCTCGTTTTTCCAGTGACTGTTAACCCTCAGCTGACCCTGGGTGTCGTACCGGGTTGTTTACAAAAATGCTATTATATTAATTTTGAAAAGCATTATCTTAAATTAAAAATTTGTAATTTTTTAAAGTTAGATTACACAAAACAATTATAATATGAATCATGAAAAAAATTTTTAATATTTGTAAAATTAACTTTATGAAATAACGAAGAAATATTGTTTTTTATGTAGAAATGTCTTTTTGTTTTATAATTTTTTTCTTTGATACAGATAAATTTTTAACTTGGGAAAAAAATTAATAAAGTTTATGTTTAAAAAATAACTAGTTAAGTTAAAAATTAAATCATAAAATTAACTAAGTTACGTTAAAAGTTATTAAGTCTTTAACTTTATTATTTCATTTTTAACTTTTCAACTAGTTACTGCCCACCCCTGATAATCACATAATTTAACGATAATTTAATTTTATATTTAAATATGTAATTAAAAGAATTTCAAAAGGACTTCTTATACACAAAATTGCGGAGACTCATCGTCTTTCAGCACGGTTCACAATCTTTCCCTTTGTTATTAATTGCAAGGGTGATTAAGGTGAAACGAAGCTGGTTCGTGATGCTTCGGTATCAAGTTATCAGTACACAATTAGAACATTCATCAGCGTTAAGAGAGTGTAAATCCCGAATCTTCCGTTCGCAGTCAGCTCGGCTCGGCTCTCCAGTCTGTAATAAGGTCCGTAAATTAGCGCCGCTGATACTCTCCCATTGCGCAATTACAGTAGATTAATGCCGTATTTATTTTCCAGTGCCGATAAATTCCACTGTGCCGATCGGCCGATTGGAAATCACTAGCCCGACTAGAAAACACTTTATCGCAACAAGTATGCACACAGAGTGTTTCGCAAACAGAGAAGAGTACACGTTGATTTTTTTTTCAAACCCTCCGAATCCGAATTAAAAAAAAATAGCGATGATGAAGAGCATTTCAATACAGAGATTCACGACACGTAATCTCCGGTTTTTTTTTTATAGGGATTTACGTGTAGCTCTGGAAATAAGTTCTTCAAACGCGACAGAATCAATAGCAGTCTGAAGTGAAAAGCTTCGTGACGGGCTCTGTATACGATCTGTATCGCTTCTTCGCCCCCGAGCGGATTGATATCTCGCGATATAGCGATTCAACCTTTACGGTATATTAACTCACTCGACTTAAGTAATTCTTGGCACGTGGTAGGAAGTAAAGCTGTTCGCGATGAAGGAGATGCTAACGGTATGATCTTGAGATGGTCATTCGAAATTAACGCCTGAGTGCGTCCATTACCGGAAATCGACGTGTTAACCCGTGTTACTGACCTTCTCAATCGATTAATCTGTTCCGTGGGATGATTGCTTACCGCTGTCGATAATTGTTGAAAAAGAAAAGAAGAAAGCGAGCTAATTTACCATGCTAATACCTCGATTAGCATAATCATTACATGATACGATTGAAGTAAAATATTGCGTCACATTTTAGAGAGATACGCAAGAATGCCTACTGCTAAAAAAATTTACAGTAATAAAGGAATGAGAGATAAATATTCTTTCTTTAAATTAAAAAAAAAAAAAATACAAAAGTATAATTAGAAGAAAAATGAGAGAAGAAACTTGATTTATTTACCGCGTCGGACTAGGTCATAAATTCGATGCTTTATTTAATTGAGATACTTTACTTAAACTCTTTGACAGCGATAACTTTTAACTTAATAGCGATACTTTATGGAAACTTTTTAATATAACTTTCAAATTCTGCGAGCAATCGACTCTAATGCAAAAATCGCGACTGTCCGTGGGGATTAAACAGCCCTCAAAGTTCTCCTTCATTGCTCTTCGAGTCTTCCGTGGCGATTCTCCTATGGCTCTCTCCGGGATTATCGGACGCAAAAATCGTTATTTAATACCCCCGTGTGAAATCCAGAGGGGGAAGGGTGTACTCTGTCCTCTCGAACACAATATCGTAAATCCACCGTTTAATTGCGCCCGCGAGAATCCGCTTTTACTATCGAGGCCTTACAGATTAACCCTACTCAAACCAGCTGTTTCGCCTTGCGCTCCCAATCTCCCGCACTATGTACTTTCGCGGGCAACGTCCCTCAAGAATCACCTTGTCCTGCAAACGATGTTCTCGCTCTCTCCTCTCTTGGGAAGGGAAAAAAAATTATTACATTTCGCGTCTTGATAGTTAAAATCACCTACGTGCATTTTATTGCTTATCTACACTTTTAAATTAGTAGCCGAATTATATCCAATTTAAATTATTTTTAATTATTTTTATAGGTCACTTTTATAGTGCTCTCAACGTCATTTAACAGCTAAAATAATGAAGTTAAACAATTTAACTCGTGAAATGTTAAATTTGAGTCAAATTTAATTTATTATTTACTAGGTGTATACGTGGACGCTGCTTACTTTGAAACTAAGTAATTCAATCACAGAAATAGGTTGATTAAATGAGATGTTCTTTTAATATTTTGTGTTAAAATTAATAAATTTCGACATATACATGGAAGTTAAAAATAACAAATTTAAATCAAGGAATTAATTTAGACTTGATTCTTTATTATTTAAACGTATTTTAATGCTTTATCTGTTCGCATAAAGTAATAGATGAAATATTTGTCAGATGGTATACCAAACGAAAGATACCTTTCTGAATCACGGGCTACAAACTACTATTTCTATTGCTCACTCCAGGTTCATCGCAAGAACATTGCTATTCGGTTTCATTGTTGCGCGTAACGCGACAAGATTAGAGAGAGAGAGAGAGAGAATTACTAATGTGGCCGTTCGCCATCGGCAATACGGATATTCCAGAGTGTAAATCAAGCTAGATTAGAATAGAGGGTTAAGGTGTGCCTTCGATAGCGGTTGTACGACAATCGAACCCGCGAACCCACAGTCGCCAGGTCGAACCGAGGGCCGTCTCGTAAATTACTGAAGGAATCAATATCGATTCTCCCCCACTGCCACCGAATACCCTCTGAGGAGAGAAGCTTTTATAGGAGAGACCTTGCAATTCTGCGAACTTGCTTTTACGAAAGATCACAATCCGAGACTAATTCCACTTCGGAATAAAACTCCTAAGTGACTAGAGTAAAAAAATTACACTGATGTCCGATTCATATTTTTAATAATAATAAAAGATAGAAGTTTATTTTGATGTCTAGTAAAACACGTAAAAAAATACATAGAAATAACACGAAGACAAAGAAAATACCTAACATTAACTATACAAATAAAAATTTCTCACGTGTCTCAAATTTAATAGAAACTAGCGAAAATTATATCGTCAGCGAAAACAAAGAATTTAAATATCTCTCCTGCGTGTAAAGACGTAAAAAGAAGAAAAAAATTGTGAGGACAATCGTGATGGGATTCGAAGAAATGACGGTGTTATAGAATGTCTAAAATAATTAAATACCAATGCGTGTCATTATAATGAACAGATTCGTCTTCATGATTGCACATTGACTTGTGCCGTGCCATGTCATTTTACACAGGTCTCGCGCTCTCTCTCATCTCTCGTTTTGCATTAATATTCATACGAAGAATGATGCGTCCGGTATTAAAGCGCGCTCGTGAATGATTACGAGCGTCATTTCGCGGGGAGTTTGTTTCTTTGCGCGAACATTGCTCAAGAGTCACCAATCCAATTAGACCATTCTGATGTGTTTAATGAGACACTCGATACCGATACATCAACCCTTCAACGAATCCACAGGCCGTTTCAAAACACAACAGCGAAGATATGATCCTTCATAAGTATTAATGACATGCAGGATGAAATTTCACTAGAAGCAGGAACTAATTAAACAAATGTTCAATCTTTTTAAAAGAATGGATCTTGAATGTTATCATGAGAATTTTAATGCAAAGTGATATGCAAGCAACAATTGTTTCACTTTTCTTATTTAAATCTCATTTCATTATTATCTTAAAAATAATGAATTTTTATTAATATATTAATGATACTGTAACAAGTAATGTCAAATATTAAGTAACTTACATTAAGTAATTATTAATTATTATATATTATATACTATACATTATTTACCAATTTATTAGTATCAATCAAATATGTATATACATACATCTATATGTTATTTTTTGCCAACCGGATTAAAATGTTAAAAATTTTTATGAAAATGAGTGTTATAGGATTTTGTTAGATCATTGATTACAAATTTGAACTTAGATTCCTTCACATTAAATCCATTTAAAATTTTGAATTTCTAAATACTAATTATTCATAATTAATATTTGAAAAACCCCTAATATCAAAATATTGATCTGATACCAAAATTCAAAAAATTAATCGATTTTTGAGTAATTTCTATTTTCTAGTTCAAAATGTGCATTGTATTAATGATAATAATCATTGTTGAATTATTATTTTAATTATACCAATCTGATATTACTGTATCATTATTATAATAATATTCTGTGAGAGCTGTGTATTCGCGATGATACAATATGCATATTAGAATGAATTAGAACATATATGTGTATTCTAATTTAAAAAATTACTAAATTTTAATAAATATTTATTCAAATAGTAACTAATAAAATATTTACTAAATATAAATATACATTTAAGTATCATTTTTTTCTTATTGATGAAAGATCTTATGAGTAAATATTTATGTACCATAAGTAAATATTTCATCAGTACTATTCGAATAAATATTTAATAAAATTAAAAAATTAAAAAATTTTTTCTCTTAGTATTATATATATTGCTGAAACGATCTGTAGGAGGACATGTCACCTAAGTCACGTGGAAAAATACAAAACCCACGCGCACTTGCTTATCATGCATGCATACGCGCATAGTTATAGAGTTTTCAGTACGTGGCTGCTCAATATATCTGTGAAAAATCGAGCGGAGTGACACACGTGTGGAGGAACGTTCCCAAGATACTCATTCGAGATAGGATTGGCGTCTCGGCACAACCTCTCCACATCTACATGTGCGTATTATAAAGTTTGCGAGAGAGAGCCTGCTCGTGATTTCGCTCCGCCTCGGGCAGAGGATGGTGAACGCGCCTCCGAAGAGAACGCGTTCTCTTCTTCTCGCGGGGCGCGTCGCGTCACCAAGCGCGATTAATTAAGCGACAAGCTGTCCCGCGTGTAACGGACGACGTGTGGGGTGGGGTTCCCGTGGTTACTCGTTCGCTCGCGAATTCAATTACTCGACGATATATCTGCCGATAGTCACGAGGTCGTGGAAATGCGAATCATCGTAACGCTACACGACATGCGCGGACGTACGTCCATGCTTCTGCGAACGCGTCTCTTTCTTTATGCATTATTTACCTTAAAGTCGCAGCTGGAAAAAATCCCAACATTTTTTTATTGTGTTTGAGTTACGAATAATTCGCGAATGTGTGTGTGTGTGTGTGTGTTTGTGTGTGTGCGTGCGTGCGTGCGTGCGTGCGTGTGTGTGTGTGTGTGTGTGTGTGTGTGTGTGTGTGCATAGGGGAGAGCTGTTGAATACATACCGGTTTTCTAGATCGTACCTTTTCAATATTTTACATTTTTATTTAATATAAGTAACATTTAGTTAATATTTTGTGATAAAAATATGAAGTAAACGAGAAATAAGTATTATAGCCGAAAATTTAACAAGTTACATCCCGTTTTGTGCGTGCGAATCACATTTTAAATCGGGTACAACTGATGTTAATTTTTCATCGATTTATGTAGCTGATAATGTAATCAAATTTATACTGATTTTTTATATTTATATTTTATTTATCAAAAGATTTATTATAGAATATTTTATGTTTACATATTTGCAATTATTATTAGTAGCAAATTCAATTGGACGCACTAGTGCGCACTGGTGCACATTAAAATCATACACAAATTAATGTAAATATAAATGATATGTGATGTGTCACTTTTACACTTAATTTAGATTAGTATACAGGCTTTAATGTGCACCAGGGTGCACTAGTGCAATTCGACCAAATTCGTTAAAAGATTAAATTAATGTTTTATAAAATCTATTAAGTTCCTTAAATCGTAGGATCACAAATTTTATTACAATAAATGGTATTAATGTAGGATTGATAAGAAATAATAGTAATAATTGAGGTCTACAAGAATATGTTAAATGTAAAAATAAACTTAGACAGTTTTATTTTTACTTTTCCATTATTGTTATTTATTAATTATTAAATATTTTTTCGATAAATTATTAATAAAATAAGTATTAAGAGAGTTAATAATTCCTTATATTTTTTATTATTTTAATTCACAAGTTCGACAATATATTTTAAAGCGATACGATTTAAGAGACCCACAGATATTATACAAAAGTTAAACGATTATCTAAATCATATCTTTTGCAGCTATTGCAAAAAGGCTTATAATAAATTAATTTGTTGTTGAAAGGCTAAATATTGTTATAAGTATCTGAAACATCAAATTACAATTTCCAACGTCCATTTGCATAAAAACCAAATGGGAAATATAACTAAAAATATATTATAGTAGTACGCGTGCTCCCCTCTATATGAATATATTAATATAATATAAAAACTTTGAATCGATCGGTTTTCTGAGCCTCCGGCTCCAAATGTTATCGAAGCGATAACATTTGGAGATGCCATATGTCGTGACTGTTCAATATCCGGCATTACGGAAATCTCTGAGTAACGAAATCTCCTTTAAACCGCCCTGAATTCTCTATGCAATGATGTCGTTTTATTTCAATTCGGTTTAAATAACGTTTACATCGTGCTTTTAGAACTTCTATTCTAATTTTCAAGACGTAATCGCGCGGCAGTTGATTATTCTACGAATAATTGAACTCTCTCTTTCTCTCTCTCTCTCTTTCTCCTTAATTCCCTCTTTCTTTTTCTCTCGTTTCCTTACCAGCGAGAAATTCGATACTTCGTATCGCCTCGTCGTATCTAAATGCATTCCGTTCGCCGGACGCTTGCTATATCCTCGTCGGTACGGAGGAATAATCCCGTGGGATCCGAACGAGTTCGCCGGCGTTTTAAGCCGGAGAAAACTTTCATCCGGTTAACCGCGCGTAAAGCCAGCGCTTTGGTTTTCTATCCTCGAGACGCGGAAAAAAAAAGAACAGACGTAAACTTCCAAAGAACATTTCCAGCTGCGATTTTAAGGTAAATAATGCATAAGCGCAACAATTGTAATAACGCATAATTGAAAAAATTGTCCAGTTCAAATTTCTACATTATTCGCATCTGATATATGATTACGTCATGAAACTGTATAACGTACGAAATTCAGAGAGGAAGGAGGGCACACGACGGCACGTCGCGTCGCGGGCGCGACGTCTTTATTTTATGGTCGTTACGTTATCGCTTGGAGAAGCGAGGACGCTATCGGAGACTCCGAGAAGACGTTCTTCGCGCGCGGCGAATGATTAACGTTTCTCCGACGTCGCCTTTAAATTTCTGCGCGCGGAAAAGAATCCGGCGAATAAACGATCCGCTCGCTCGCTCCCCTCATATCTCCGAACGGCGGCGCATCGTTCATCGTGCGCCGGCAGCTGATATCGGACTATTAGTACCGTCGATGGTACCACTATTAGTCCGAGCGATGGAGGCTCGCGTATCCCGAAGATGTTCCCTCTCGGAACGGGCGATCCTTTTTCACGCCGAGCCGGGCTGAGTCGAGCCGGAGAGGCCATCAGCTCGGTCCCACATAAGGCCTGGGATGTGTCTCGGCGTTTGCTCGTATTCAAGCGAGAGGGATCATTAATCGCGCCCCACTGGCATGGTTACATGGATTTTAGTTCTCGATCGAGATCTAATCTCGATATCCTTCCTCGGCGCGAGCGTATCTATCTCACCGCGAGGGTACGTCGACCTGTGATCCTCTATCGTAGCTGCTTGGATTTTTGCCAATTACACTGTTAAATTTGTAGTGTCGAATTCTACCCAATTTGAGTTACTTTTAATCATTCCAATAGGTCACCATTGCTCCTACTTAATGCGTCGTCAATTAAAACAATGAAATTAAACAAATTAACTATAAAAATGTTAAATTTGACCCAAATTTAATTTATTATTTACTAGGTGCATACGTTAATACGGACACTACTTACTTTGAAACTAAGCAATTTAACTATAGAACTGGTTTGTTTAGATGAGATTGTTCTTTTAACTACATATTTTATAAAAAGTATAATTCTAGCTCTATTTGTGCATACGCAATGTCGATATATTTAAAAGATCAAAAAAGAGCGATAATATTTGGATGTTAATGTAAAATTATAATTATATCATAAAGGTGTTACATGTATGTTTCGGGCTTATTTGCTTCTTATCAACATGTGATAGTTTACATAATTAAAATTCCATAAAAAGTGTACAATCGAAACAATAAAAATCAGCCTATCTGCAATTTAACGCTTACCTTAACAAGGTTGTTTTGCGATTATCCATCCTTGTTCCGATCAAGCAAGTAAACCCGAAACGTACATGTAACACCTCTATGGTATAATTATAATTTTACATTAACATCCAAATATTATTGCTCTTTTTTGACCTTCTAAATATATCGACATTACATATTTTATGTTAAAATAAACAAATTTCGACGCACAAAAGTTAGAAATAATAAAAGAAATTGGTTTAAATTTAATCAAGGAATTGATTTAAATTTGATTCTTTAATATTTAACAGCGTACATATCACGCTTTGTTGAAATTACCTGAAAACATCGTTGGCACAAAATCAACATTTCCCACGTTTAATTAATACTTTCGCGACGCCGTTGTCGTTTGATGCAACAAGAAGGAAATAAGATAAAGCGACGCGAGAAGTTGACTCATTGTATCAGAATTACAGAAATACGCCGAGCCCATTGAGATTCATCGAGAGAATGATGAACGTACTATATTTGATTTAGGCTGTTTGCTCATCTGAACGCCGGTAGCCCAGTTTAGTTTACGCCGTGCTCTGATTATTCGCGATTACTCAATTGGCCAAGTCTTAAACAGGTATGCAGGGGAGCTGAGCGACGGCATCAAAGCGAGAAATGCGGCGCGAATGTAACGCGAATACTCTGCGAAATTCGGAGAAGTTCAGAACTTCTACGAGTCATGCCGGGTGGTAGGATTAATCTCATTTGCGCGGAAATTCTCTAGGGACGATGAAGATCGCGGATTTCACATTTTTCGAGTGCTCGAAGAACGCCTGCGACTGCTGCAAGTGTGAACATTCTTTACAATGTCCGCGAAAAATATTTAATTGCGCAATCGCGCGACTATTAAGTTCCATCTGAAAATGTAAAAGAAAAATTTTTCCATGCTTGTCATCCCGAGTAAAAATTTTTAGTAAGAACTTCCATTGAGACGTTCAATAAACAATTAATTGCAATATTTTTCAAGAAAAAATTTTGAATTTTGTAGATGAAAATTTATTTGTAATCTCACTCTATTTCTGCTTAAACTTTTTATTTTTTAAATGATTTACTGTTTATTTGTGTGTCTCGAATATTCAAAGTATTTGTTCTACTATTCATTGTTTATTTATAATTCTTAGCTATGGCTTTAAATTGGCTTAATTTTAGTTGCTGCTCCATTTATAGCATGCACTAGTATATTTGTTAATCTCTCACTGTATATATATTTAACTTTGCTAACCGATGCACTCGATAAAGTTATTATTATTATTATTGTTGTTATTATTATTATTATTATTAGTATTATTAAGGCTCAAGTAACTTTCTCAGAGTTGTACTGATTACAATATTGTGCGTGTACACGTAAATTAGAAATACTAGGAGACGATTTGATAATCTGACGTCCGCTCTGTAGTGGTCTACCTCACAGTAATAACTTGCGATATACAAGAAGCTAACCAGGTGTTAACCGCAGCGCAGGAAGCGCGCAGGAGGCTGCGAGGAGTCGCCGGTCTCTCGCAGACGCGATCGATTACCCCCCTGCGCCAGAGCGAGAAGAGTCCGTCGCTTTTTCCCAGCCGGTCGTTGCGCCCGGTATGGATTAATGTAACGTAGGTAATGGCTCATTAACGAGAGCACGTTCCGACGCGTCCGAGTGAGCCGTAAGAGCCGCTGCTCTCGACCTTTGGACCGCTATATAAATCTCGGGCCTGGTTTGCTCGCGCATTCCACGATACGTCACTTATACAGGGTGTCCGAGGCTTCACAGCCACTCTCTTCAATAAACGTTCAAAGTTGATTTTTCGAAAGATATAATCGAACGACACTCTAGACTTAAATTTGAAATAAACTACGCGACCCGTAATCGAATTTAAATGTTTACTAAAATAAATTCCCAGCGATAAAAAACAAATTTTGGCAAAATAAAGACTGCACTGAAAAAACAAGACTGGTTATAACTACCAAATGTATAGTGAAATAGTATCAATTAAATATTTGGTCAATGTAACCAAAAATAATTTTATTTTTCTAAATATTTAGTAACTTATACCAGATTTAATAATACTTACTAAACATTGAGTAAAATAAAATTATTTTTGGTCATATTGACAAAATATTTAATTGATACTATTTCACTATACATTTGGTAGTTATAACCAGACTTTTTTTTCAGTGTGCTTAAGGATTTAGCATACCGCGCGATTTTCAATCAATAATTATATAATTAAAATACTGTTAGTCGATGATTCGACATTTATATCGAGGAAACATTGACGGTCGCTCAGCAAATCGATCGGCAAAAGCGTGGTGTTATTGTCTCACCCTGTGCACGTATACTAGATCGGGGTATCGTGCTCGATTTACTCGCTTCAATCATCGAACGCGCGCACTTCCTCGGCCAGCGAGCCGCGGGAAAAACGCGGACTTCTGTATATTACGCGTCCGGTAGTAGACCGGCGGCTTCACATCGATTACCGGGGAGACCGGTGCGTTAATTACTTTCGTGTTTCAGGGTGTGCAAACACGCGGCTGGATACGGCGTGCTATTCACCGTGGGCGTGTGCGAAACGAGAAGACGCTTCGGTTAGCGTCGAAACTACATTCTCCACCTTTCTTTTACTTCCGCGGACGGCTCGCGTTATCTTTTAACCCCCTTGCGCGTTTCGAGATTATTTCGAGATAATGCTGATAACGCTGAAATATCCAAATGGCTTCGTATTCATGTTCAGTGCTACGTGGGTATAATAACATGATCAAAGATTTACATTTTGTAAGCTACGAGCAATATTCATTAGATCGAATCGAGTATTCTTATCTGAAAGCGAGCTTGATGGCTCTATAAGGTTTTTCCAAACTATGGAAACTTATTTTGTACTCTCTATTTTGCTCACACATTCTTTATGTAATCACTAAAGGCAGCTTCAAACAGCCAAGATTATGCATTTGCATAATCCAAGAATATCATGCATCCAAATTCGAATCGCGAACCAGGTGCAACATATTATGACTCGCTGTATCAGATACTCCTAACTTATTTATGTTCTGCGAAATACGATCCTATATCAAGAGGAAATATTTATCTTGTTCGGATGAGAGAGAGAACATTGAAATTTAGAAGTATCAATGTACTTACCGTTATCCCAAGCGGCTTCCTTAGTCCTAAGTAATGCAGCCAATCCGATGTTGTCTTTGGGCATAACACGATTCAACATATTGTCCGAACCCTCCGCGTTCGCCATTGCCAATTGATTGAATTCAACTAAATGCTCCTTTATCAAAGAAAATCTGCAAATGAAAATGAAAAGAACAGATGTAGAAAAGTATAAAATATGGCCACATATTACGGCATACAATTCCGCGAAACATTAAATGTATTTTATACACAGAAAAAAATTAGCATCAAATCAACAATTCATTGTTTCATATATAAGCAAGAATATAAAATCTCCTTGGAAGTATTTATAATCTCTAAGAAATATAATTTGCTAACATAAAGAAATTTTGTTTCTTCATGTAAGCAAATTATGTTTGATCAAGATTATCGAATTCTTCCAAGAAGATTTTATATTCTTGCTTATATATGAAACAATGAATTCTTGATTTGATAATCATTTTTTTCTGTGTAGAATATTCTGTGCAGAAATGTATTTGAGATTCGAGTATATATAGAAAAGTATTTTACGGACTATCGAACAGGAGAGATAATTCAGAGTTAAAGATTCGATTTGTCTCTCCTCTGATCGCATCGGAAACCGCAATGTCGATTACCATTGCAGGACGTCGTCGCGTCGAGTCGCCGGGAAGGAAATTCCCGGTCCTTTTTCAATCAGTCATCCAAGTCCCGGTAAATGACCGACGAGACTCAATTTCGTCCCGTGAAAACGTAGAGGAACTTGACGCTTGCGCGCGCGTTACGACTTGGACGCGACGTCGTCCTCGAGGCAGGACGATTTTCGTCGCAGGCGGAGAATTCGTGAGCGAGGCATATCACGTACGCGATGTAGAATACCCGGACTTTCTTTTCTTTCTACCTTCTGCCTGGCCAGCGCGTAGCACGGCCGATATGTGAGGCACGTATACTTGAAAAATATATTCTTCTCCGAAGACCCATTATATACGAGCTATCATCCCCCTCCGCTCGCAGCCAACCTTTTCCTCCCTCGTAAACAAGATTGAATCAACGACGTCATCCGCAGTGTCGCTCAAGGGAGAAGAAAGAGGATTTGGTAAGGACTGGCCAAAAATAAGAAAGAGGGTCGACGGCGGAAATCACGAATGCGTAATTGACTTTTCTCTCCGCTGTCTGAAACAGCTCTCTCCGACTCGTTCTCCGGTTCATTATTGAAATTGAAAAGACTTTAATGCAAAGATCGCGAGAGCTCAAGAAAAGACCTGGTGTAATTAAAATTTATATTAATTATAAAATACAATTTGTAAAATAAAATAACATAATACTCGCATTTACACTGAGAGAAAAAAATGTAGTGGTGGCAACTATAAGGGGACAACCATACAAATTTTGT
>QKQZ01054161.1:0-11093 GCA_003595255.1 Solenopsis fugax | reverse complement strand
CGGGAGGCTGGCAGCAGTGCAGTTAAGTGGCGCAATGGCTTGAAATGGCTGTGGAGTGTCATGGAAGCTTGTGGAACGTACGATCTGTGCGGTCAACAATCCGTCGCGTCGGCTTATATAATAGCATACATATGCGTCTCAGCTATTGTCAGCAAGATCCGCTAACGTCGTACTATACTCCGAATTCCCATAACATTTATTAAACCTGTGTACGTACACATGTCGAGTGAATATCGATGATTGATACTTCAATTTTATTAAAAGGATTTTTCGCGAAAAATAATTTCTATTAAAAAACTTTTCGAAATTGAGATTTATTTACGATATCTATAGTATTTAACATTATTCGGGAAATCTGTTGCGCGATGTGCTTTGATGTGACTGAGATATAAAATTATTCTCAACAATATTTCGTGTTTTCGCGCGTTGCATGCTATGCGATTTTCTAACAATAAAATCATTTATTTTGTAAAATAAAATATCTCATAGTGATCATAAATAGACTGGAGCGATGATCTCGGCGCGGCGGCTATTAGCTGTTACACAAGTATCACGGATAATTACTATTTTGATTTTCAAATTCATCTTTTTGCAACGCATCCACCAATCCGCGTTATAGAGAGAAAAGGCTTCATGTTTACCACCCTGGCATTCCTGGCAATCGCGATCTGTTGGCGATACTGATTCACTCCGGTCTCCTCGCGTCTGCTTGCGTTTACAGTGCACCCTTGACGATGACGAATGTTTTCTTTTCGCCCCGCGCATACTGCAAAATCGTTTTACACGCTGCCAAGTACCCGCATTGTGCAATAAATGGCCTGCTGCTTGGCAAACAAAAAAGCAAGGACGGCAGGACGGATCTATACATCGAGGATGCGATACCTTTATTCCATATATGCCTACACGTTTCCCCAATGGCGGAAATAGCACTTACTTTGGTAAATATTTGACGGGCGTTCACTACCGTGATAAAACATTTCGCGAAATCGCGCGTGCCGTCGCGTTTCCTCAAGCAAGTACTTTGGCACGTGCGAAAATCAGTGTGTGACGTGGCTATCTGTATCTCAACCTAACCTGTACCGCAAAGACAAAACGTCACTGCAAATTGATCACGAACTCCACTTGTTCTTTTTTATTTTTGCAAAATTTTTTGTTCGTAACGTTAGCACAACAGTGATTATGATGTCACAATGTTCTGTTACATTAATTTGATGTTGTAACAGGTGGACCAGTTAGCTGCAAGCAAAGGCCTTATACTGGCGGGTTATTACCTGGCCAATGAGAATATAAATGATACAAGGTACCTTGATATTCTTCTTACGTTACGTAATTTACGTTCTTTTCTTCACATTTCATTGAGTACTGACTCGTCTCTGTGTTCTCTATATAGTGCAGACAGACCAGCCCACAGAATAGCAGACAAAATTGTGGAGAATTTTAACAATGCGCTGCTGGTAGTGGTATGTTTGCTAGTTGCTACATCAAAATATTTTATATTTATTTCGACACTACATTGGCTTTTGCTGTTGTCAGGTGGATAATCGAGATGTGACTCTAAGTATGGAATCGAGTCCATTGAAAATTTCGCAATCTGTAGAGGGAAAATGGAAACTAAAGGACATTGCAAAGTAATTATATTTTTATAGTTAATTATATTTTAAGATCTTTCAGAAAAATCATTATGAACGTTGGAAAATTAGGCCTGTTTTTTTTTTATCGTTTTATCGTATTGAACTGCACTAAAACTTTCTTCTTTTTTCGCTTTTGCTGAACTTAAAATATATCTGTGTTATTTTAAATACGAGTGTATATGAATTTTTTTTAGCTACAAAGAATAGATCTTTAAACTTAGATTTTTTTACTTGGGCATTAAATATAATTTTTTTTTGTTGCAGTATAATTTACGAGGACGATATTGTACACACAGACGCAATGTATTCGTTACTGAAGGCAGAGGAGTATAGGAATCTGATCGATTTTGACAACCATCTCGATAACATCGCTCTTGATTGGCAGAATCAGAAACTAAATAAAATAATTGATGAGGCTGTCGACAAACACACATAAGAGATGATAATGCAATACATTCCACACACACATACACACAGATCATACAAAAATTGTTTTATTTATATGTTATGTTGCACTCTATCTATATTTCATTCACTATATGCGAAGTAACAAATGTACATACGCTATAGAATTTATAAATGAATATCACCTGTTTTTAAATCTCAGAGCTTTACTTTTACCTGATATATCCTGCATTCTCTTTATAAACAAACCTTGTATTATTTTTTTTAACAGGAAGATCTTGCTTGGATATGACGGTTTTATAAATTTAATTTATATTTTATAATATTGAATTTTAAAATGTATATTATTTTATATACAAATTCAGAGTATTTTTTTATATTATACATATATTTTTTATAATTTCTGACAGCTTTCCTTAACCCGATTTTAAAAATCGTATAAACGATCAATTTTATAACTGAGTAAGAAAATAACAGAAGAAAAATTACTACGGAATAATTCGAAATCAAAATACATATATAAATTCTATGACGAAAACATTATTTACCGACCGGATAAGTGATCAGGTTGAAGGAGAGGGAGCTTCAATGTAAATAAATCCTTCGGATAGTTTAATTCCCATCGTTCCTACATTTCTCCTCGTCTTTATTCTACTTTCAACGGCTGAGAAAGATCCTATCATTCGCACGTAAGTGTTGTTTTATTGTAATTATTACGACAATTATTAAGATCATTTGCTGAGTGAGCTTAACCTTATCTTGGTAACGTCTTACATTAAAGTATAGTTACTTTTTTCGCAAACAGCGTACAATATTTTAAATATAATATTAGGGAATAGGAGGACATTATTTATCTATAAGTAATTCGTGTACTTCTTGAAAAAATAATACGTAGAAAATATGTTCTAATTTATATCAATACAGCATGCACTATGTTATATGATAGATTTTGTTATATATATATATATAAATATAATTATTTTAATTGTAACGAATTTTTCTTTTAAATGATTTTGTTTATTTAGTTCATGTCTTTTTATCATTAACAGAATCCACTAATAATGGAAGGTTGTGCTTGTGGCGCTTTACATGATACAGCAGAATTAGGATTCAATTATAATTTATATGAAAAAATAGATAAAGATAGAGTACAATGTTTAAATGAACTTGTAGAAGGTACTGGTGCCACAGTCTTCAAACCGTGGGAAGAAAGACTAGACAGATCACATGTGAGTTCCATAAAATTATTTTATAAATATTAACCTCTTAATATATTTCTTATGAAGTTTATAAAACCTTTTCTCTATCTCATTTCAGTTTGTTGAATGTGATACTGATCCTGAACTTCTGTTTAACATACCGTAAGTATTCCATGAAGATATAATTTTTATAAAAATGGATCAATGGATTTTGGTATTTTGCAGTTTCACAGGAGATGTGAAGTTAAAGGGCCTTATTGTGGTTAGCGATGGAGATGGTTTTCCCGAGCAAGTAAAACTGTGAGTTACAGTTTTTCAAAAATAAATAATTATATGTTGATATTCCAGATGTACAAAATGTTTTAATAAACATATGCATATATACTAATAGGTATAAAAATCGGCCACACATGCTGTTTGATAATAGACCTATGACTGGGGACCAGGAAATAGACTTAGTTATAGATACATTTGGAATACATGAATATCCTCTAAGGTAGTTACACTCCTATCTTTTTGTTTATATTTTTATTTCTGACAATCTTTAACACAATTGTAATTACATTCAAACTGTTTATATGAGATATTAAGAATTGAATACAAAAACTGGATGCTATATGAATATTACAGACCAGTCAAGTTTTCATCAGTGCAGCATTTAAGTCTTTACTTTTCTGGTAATACGCATGACATGAAAATTTATTACATCGGTCTCAAAGGAGAATGGACACCCTCTCATAAACATGGCGTAACTATTTGTACATACGAAGCACGTCCTCTAATTAGCGATCATCCAAAAGATTTTAATGAAATAAGCAAAATAATTAAATGATGTGTATGTGTATATATATATATATATATATATATATGTCTGAACTAAAACCTATTTTTTTTGTGAAACTGGTAATACAGGAAACAAATATTGAGGATATCGAGTTATAAAATAATGTATTATATTGTATTATGAAAATTTAATATGACTGCATAATATTTTTGAATAAAGAGCATGCAATAATAAATTTTGGTAACAGTTTTATTTCAATTACATTTATATGTTCGTAGTCTTATTGGAATTATGTTCTAAGATAAGACGTACATTAAGGACCTTACTTACTTAACAAATATATTGTACATATTTTCATCACATTACACATTAGCAAACTTCCTGGCATGGTACACACGGTTTGAAATTTATCAATTTCAGAATGTGAAGAAACATTATGTTTTACGTTTGGAACTTGATCTTTCCTACGTCCATTTCTGAGAATTGCATATCTAAATGAAAGTCAATTATTTGAAACAATTCCATTGGTTGTGGTATCCTGCCGGTTTCGAGTTTTGACCAGACAGGAACATCTGAAACATATCAGCGTGCGACGATCAAGTACCTAGCTTGATATTCGTATTAATAACAAAATGAATGTACAGCAATACTTTAGAAATGCATTCAGTGAGATAATGCTATTTGCATCATTTTTTCCTTCTTTTACACGTCTAATGAATAATAAACAAAGAATGACGCAAATAACACTAATACTATTTCTCCAACCACATCTTAGATCACTTAAGTGTAATATGATAAATAATGTTTTTTTACTTATTTGTGTGATTACTTAAGCAATATAAATTATATGTCTAAATTATTATTTATTATACAGTTGCCTTTCAATACGTTCTTAATTTATACTGATTATTGCAATAAATATAACTACATGCCCCAATAATCAAATTGAAAATATCCATCATACTTATATTCAGATCTTTAATTATATTTTATATTTACACTAATATAATAATCTCTTTCATATTTTTTTATAAATATAAATCTAAATTACACCATTTAAAATTTTCTATAAATATTTTTTATACATTTTTTATTTATTTAACTTTAATTGCTTCATCAATTTTATTTTTAATATAATAAAAATTTTAAGTTAACTTAAACTTTAAACCTTCAAAGTTTAATATATATTTATTATAGAACGAGGGAGTTCCAAGTTCGAATCCTCGCCAGGATATTTTTTCGCGATAAATTATTTACAGTGTTTCAATAACGAGAATGACTAACAGTCAAAAGCAAATCTTGGTGCTCAATAATTTTCTAGGTGAACAGTTTTTGAGATAGGGGGGGAGTATGGTAGAGATGCTTGTAAGCATCAAAATTGTTAAATTGATTAGAAATGTAATTTTTGTGATATTACATTTCTAGTCTCTTCTTGAAAGTTGTGTTTTAAGTACGACAAGTATAAGGTGCGCAGTTTACGGAATCTTGTAAATGTTTCTAAATTCACCTAGAAAATTATTATTGAGCACTAAAATTTGCTTCTAACTGGTATAGCCATTCTCATTATTTAAATTGATACATTTCTCGGTCATATTAGGATTTTGTTTATATTATTTACAGTGTTTTAACTTTTCACAAGCCACATGGAATTTTCTGGATCCCAGGTGTAATCAAAAACGCAATTCTTTTCATAAAATACAATGCCAGCACTGTATTTTGGTTCTGTGAATAATAAAGAGAAAAAATAATATATTGCAGTTATACTGAATCTGGAGAGATTTTATTTCAGGATCTTATGGATCCCACATGACAACTTTTATCCACATGTTTTGAGAAAGGTTAGGATACTTGTAGCATCATTACTAAATTGATAATCAATTCTAGCGATATTTCTAGCTTATGCTTTTCAACATGGGCTGTGTTCAATGCGCAATTTATAAAAACTGAAAATGTATTTAAAATATAAGATAATATTAGGCATCAGCCTTGACAGCAGTTGATTCTTTACTTATTTATATGATGAATACACTTACCATTGAAATGTATTTCAAATGCACCCGATGAAATTAATTGACTTTCTATGGCATTGCCAAGCAGAAAAATCAATATACAGGAATAAAAACGATTATTTATACACCACTGCCACACTGATGGTAGCAGGCCAAAGTCGACGCCGCTCACAATGAGAATAATTATCAGGATTTTCAATGTTCCCTGCAAATTTATTCAATGCAAATTTATAGATAAATGAGATGTGTACATGAGTAGAAACCGTAGAAAGATATCAGGCAATGAATTTAATTACCAGCGCCTTCGCGATTAACATATTATAACCTGGTGGGTTGAAGTTCTCGCCCTCGACATGAAGCTCAGGATACTTCTGTTTCAAAATACTCACGTACTGTTCGAAGGCTTTTCTATAGCCGCACGAGTAGCTGCAACAGAGAACGACAAACCTCTATTTAATGACAATCCTTATTTAATGACAAAGCCTAAAGCTTGATGATAAAGCTTCAAAAGCGGCGACGACGATTCAACGACGTCGTTAGATTTATGTGAGAAGCCTGACAAATGTCGTTTAAAGCGCGCCGCCGTATACAATTTAACGATGTGGACGACTGTTGCGCGCGTCCATTATCTTATAGTACGGGGACGCCTCCGGTCGCCTCCGCAAAATCAACAAGAGAATCGTTAAATCTTACCAATAGAAGAACCTCAGGGTCGGCCCGGTTTTTGCGCCGAGTTTGGTTAATGGTGCCTCGTCGCTGTTCACCGCTATGCTGTGCACCAGCAGGATCGCGAGGGTACATAGATGTATTAACCAGCGCATATTTGGCTCTTTATCCTTATCAATTCATTGAAGAAGACAGCCTCACACGTCCACGCGACAGTCAAATGCAACTAAACGCAACGAATTACTGCATGATGCCACTATTCAGTCTGGAATGCGCTCCCTCTCCCTCTTTCTCTCTCTCTTCCTCTTTAACACCATTGTGGGGTCGTGGGGGTGCGTACGTACGTCTGCGCGCGCGTACGTTGTTCAGTTTATCGAGTAACCAAAACTTATCGTAACTCCCACCCGCATCTTTTTCAATTGTCCCAGGACGCTATTATCGCGACCAATAGATACTGTCAAGCTTCAATGAGATCATCGTCGAGAGGCGGATTTTCATCGTCTGTCATTAATGAGAATGCAAATTTAACTCTCATTCCGACAAGTTAGCTGTACGCATGCCTCGTTCGCAACGCGCGGTGATACGTAGGTCGACTTCGCGCTCTTTTCGCAGCATCAGCGTTCCGAAATTCATTGAAAAACTGCTACGATCATCCTGGACCTCTCGGATGACGTGTATCTTTTGACATGCCTTCGTTGACATTCCCGCATAGGTTATGTGCCGCTGATAAACTTCAAGACTCAAGTCTGCGATGAATTATAAAGCGTGGTACTAGGACCTTAATTAAATAAGGTCGGAAATCAAAGATTGGAGTAAGAGGAAGAGTTCGCAATGAGTGAGAAAAACATTAACTCCGCTTTGGTGCGGAGGGTCAACAAACTGCTGGAGTCCAGGGTGGAGCATAATAAGGTATGATGAACGAGCCGATTATCCGGTGGAAATCTCATTCTACGAACGCCCGAGTTAGGTACGTTTTTGATTGCTGAATAATTAATCAGATCCTATATTTCAGGATACGTTGGAAGCTTTGAAGGAGTTGTCAACGTTCTTCACCGAGAACACGTTGAATTCCCGCCGAAATCTGCGTAGCAAGATAGAAAGAAGAAGCCTGGCGATAAACGAAGAATTCCTGGCCACCTTCAAAGAGGTAAAGGATTCCTTGGACGACGTTTATCAAAATGTTCTAGCAATGAACACGGCTGTGCAGTCTATGACTAATCGCTTGCAAGTTACGAAGGCTCAAACATCGCAACTGATTGAGCAGACCACAAAGCTTCAGAGTGAAAGGTAAAAATATTTATATGTTTGTCCGAAGACAAACAGTTGTAATTTCTAAGAAACTTATCATTTATTTTTATCCCTAGTCAAGTATTATCCATGCAGCAGGAAGTTGCAAGTGTATTTATCAAAAATTTTCAACTGACACCATCCGAATTGACAGTTTTGCATGGATCAGCCAGGGAGTCGCCTATAACAGAGGAATTTTTTTCTGTAATTAATAAAGTACAGGTAGTACATTAAAAGCTGTTTGTATCTGCTAATATAATAATACTTCTGCTAATATATATTATTATAACTTTGTCAAAATATAGGATATTCATGGTAAATGCAGAGTACTGATGCAATCAGGTTATCAGACGTTGGCTCTGGATATCATGCAAAGAATGACACTTTTGCAAGAATCTGCACTTGAACGGTTATATCGATGGACGCAAACTCAATGTAAGAACATAGAAAATGAACGTCTGGCGTCATTACTCATTAAGGCCATGAATAAACTACAAGATAGGCCAGTGTTATTTAAGTAAGTTTAACTTATTGAATAATATACAAGTATTGCTTCTTTGAAACTGTTATTTTTATCATAATTATTTACTGAATGTTGCTAGGTACATTCTGGATGAATATTGCGTAGCTAGAAGAACCGCTTTGGTGGGATCTTTCATAGATGCACTAACATTAGGAGAAAGTTTTGGTGGAACATCTAATCCTATAGAAATGCATGCCAATGATCCCAAGCGATATGTCGGTGATATGCTTGCGTGGCTGCATCAAGTGATTCCTGTGGAGAAGGAGAATATTCTTATTTTAGTGAAAGGCTGTGATAAGACAGGTAAAAGACGTTTTTTTTATCTTGAGTTTTATCTTTATTTATCTGTACAATCTGAATCTCTATTTATCGCAGATGTGTCGGATCAGGTGAAACAGGCGTTAAGTAACATCACGGAAGGATTATGTCATCCTTTAAAATCAAGAATAGAACATGTTATATCTACAGAGGCACCAGCAACAGTATTATATTCAGTTACAACATTGATCAGATTTTACCGCGCCATTACTGAGCAGGTCATACCTGACAGTGTTCTGGATCAGACATTGTTGGATTTATTAGCTTTGAGCGAAAAGAGTTTTCTAAGCAGGTTGCAGAGAGAAACGAGAATCGCTCTCGGAGAGCGCGCGGAGCCTCCCGGAAATGATTTAGTCCCGGCTCCATCAGTCTCTAGATTATTGTCACTTCTAAATGAAATATTGTCCGTCGCCAGTATAGCTGAAGATAGGGAAAAAGATATGTTGCAGGTATATTCAGCAACAAATTATTTTTCCATGTTTATATTGGAAAAAATTTATCTTTATCTTTATTTTATCTTGCTTTATAATTGATAGATTGTGTCATGTATTATCGATCCATTACTTCAAGAAGTTAATGAAACAGCATCCAGATTGCCAACGGTGGACATGGCCGTTTATCTTCTCAATTGTATGCATCAGATACAATCGACGCTGGCATTGTACGAGTACATGGACCAGAGATTAGAAAGGTTACAGGTGATTGGTTAGTTTATACGCACTAGAGTTGGACGTAATAAACTTTAATTAAACACGTATGGAATAATGCTCGTGTTTGCAAAGCAGTATTAAAAAAAGAATCAAGCCAATTAACGAGCAAGAATGTAGGTTAAAATAAAATTATTTTTTCAGAACAACTTGAGAAAAAGTAAATTTGAAAAAATAAATTTTAAACCTACAACTCCTTGCTTAATTGGCTGATTCTCTTTATATTGAACTAAAATTAATTTCTCTGCTTCAGGCGTTTTACTTGTAAATTTTAATATTGTAATTGTAATAATCTAGGCACAATCGGACGCACAAATCGACACGCTTACATCGGAGCAGGCTAGTTCTTTGGTAGCGCATTTAAATCTTGGCTCAATTTACACCATCCTGCAAGGACGCGATCAGGGCCCACTCTCGTCCATACTCGGCATGGATGCTCTCAGCGTGAAAGAGTTCACTGTAAGTGATTCGGTTGCAAATATAAAATAATATACCGGCAGATGTTGTGACGCGCTTATTTTTTTTTTACAGAATAAACTGGAGGCATTTCTAATGATGCCGGACGTTTTATTGCTACCGCAAATAAGTTTGTTGCAGAGCAACAATCACCGAATGATTACTCAAAAACGATCGTTCGAAGTGATCGGGGCTATATATAGGCAGTTGTACGATGCCTGTCACGATCCGAAGAATTTATATCAAAACCCTAGCGGTCTCTTTTCTAGAACACCTGAGGATCTTCTTCAAACATTAATTTCCCAATAATTGTATCTATAGACTTTCAAAGATATCGTATATATATTTATAAATATACATATTATGTACATATTTAACAGATAATGAAGTATACTTGATTATAAACATAAAATATGTTGAACTTAAATATTTTCGACTTGTACAATGTGATTTATTAAACGGTGGATTTATATAGAAGATTTCTCTTTGTGTAAAATTCCGAAAAAACAGTCGAATTTCATAGAAATGTTTAATATTAAAATGTCTTATTTCTACGTCCGCGTTTGTTAAATACGTAAAATGTTTCAAATAGTGTTTAGATTTAAAACATTTAAAATTGTAGTATCTTTAACAACTTTATCTTTAAATCTTAAATTGTTTAAAGCTTGTTTAAAGTTTGTTGTCTAAAATATTTTCAAGTACTTATAAAACGGAGAAACAAATAGGGCCTTGCGCACAATGGAGATATTAAATATTAGGAATAGGAATTAGAATTTCAGAATTAGTTTCCTTAATAAACTACTAGATAAATAATAAATTATGTTGTGTTTTGTATAATATGATGTTATATCTTATTAATATCCATTATGCGTTACATTCAATATTCATAGAGGAAAACTGATTTAAAAATTTCATTTCTTATTTCTAATATCTAATACTCCTCCATTGTGCGCAGTCTAAAACATTTTCATATCTCAAAATAAATCCTTACGAGTGGCGTCCCGCCAATGTTCGTGATTGGCGCGCGATTCTGGAGCGCAGGTAACAACGAGCGGCGATTGGCCGTGTGGGCTCACGTCGGTCGCGAGGACGGCGGGTCGGCGGCGTC
>QKQZ01054160.1:0-10552 GCA_003595255.1 Solenopsis fugax | reverse complement strand
TGCAGCTGCAGCTGCGGCGCGCATCGGTGCGCCAGCCGACCGACCGACCGCTCGTTCGCTATCTGGTCTTCCGTTTCCCTCTCACGCCAGCGACGTACAAACTCCGCCAGTAACCCCGGGTGATGCCTGGAATTTTCGCCTTCACGACAGGTAACGCGTCCGTCATCGAACAGATTGGATTGATCGTCGATTGACCTTGCGACTTTTCCCACAGCGCGACTCCGTTTCTCGCGTGAGAGACGAGCGCGCGGGCCGCATCGTTTTAACCCTTTACGGTCCTATGTCGAGTTGAATTTGCCACAACACGTTGCGACTGCCTGTATCGCATTTGAATCTGCACGCGATTACTATCAGTACTATATCTTTTGGGATCCATATGAATTCCTTTAAGTAATGAAAATTCTTAGCCAATTAGATGTGTGAAACTAAAGGGCGAGATCTAAAGGTCTTATCTTCGTTTTATGCGAAAAATAAAATAAAACGCAAAGGGTTAAGCCTGTATCGGATTACGCATTAGAAATTGAGGATTGCGAATTGGAGAATTTAGAATTCAAGCAATTAAAATACGAAACGAATTAAAATTAAAATTATCTGATTGGTTGAATTCTAATCTTCAATTTGCAATCCTCCACGCGTAATTTGATATGGGCTTTAAGCTTGATTCAAATTGTTGGGAAAAAAGTTGTCGGAAAAAATCGTTAGGTATTTCGTCGATCAATTGCCTCGAAATATTTGCGTATTCGTTTCTAATTAAACAAACAAAAAAGGCCTCGACAGTCACGTCGACGGAAATAGCGATGCGTTAAGAGATGAAGTCACGCGGCAGATTCGCGCGAGCGACTCAAGCAAGGCGGAAACACGCGAAACGTGAAAAAATGCCACAAATCGATCCGGTCGATGCTCATTACGCGGGCCTCATCGAATATTCCGCGCGCGTATCCCGCAAACATCCCGCGAGATCGCTCTCAAGATGGACTTTTTGCGGCGGGGCGGCAACTCGTCGGATTCCCGTTCGAAATATGCGCGCATCGCCGAGAATAGCCGCGCGAATCCGGAATCGCGGAATCCGCGCGCGCTAGAGCGGGGATCCTCGCTCCATCCTCGCCTCATCCTCGCCTCATCCTCGCCTCATCCTCGACGCGTATCGCGGCTCGCGGCACGCAGCGCGGAATTATCTTACCTGCTAACGTCGGCGTCAATTACACGGTAAAACCGACGATCGGCATCGCGGTACGAGCTAACGGTCGCGTGCGGCCGGTTAGTTACCCTGTATAATTATCGGGCGCGGTCCGTCCGGGAAAGAGAGAGAGAAAGAGAGAGAAAGAGAGAGCGAGCTCGAAAAAATGTACTCGGCAAGTTCAGCGAGTGTGTGAATGATCGATGAAAGAGAGAAAAAGTGAGAGAAAAGTTTGAAATATTCACTATTTAACCTTTCACGGGTAAACATGTTCTAGCATGCTTAAAAAATCATAATTGAATAATCATATCTTTGGTAATTATCGAGTCTTTAAGGTTAAAAAGAATTCGTTTCAAAGAAGATTATTTAAAACTCAATCAAAAAAAATTGCAATATTGCTACAAAATATAAAAAATTATTTGCGTAGTAAGATCTGTTTTTTTTTAAATAATTAAATTAGATATGTTTCTTCTGAAAAAATTCAAATGAAATGGAACTGAAATAAAACTCAAATTGAAATGGTTAATTCGACGTGCATACCAAAGTAATCGTGGTTACGTCTTATCGCTTACATTGGAATTTCTCGAGATTTTTTATTTGTATAAATATTCTGTACACAGGTAATGGAAGAATAGTTGCCATTTATTAGATGAGATAAGAAAATTGTGGATTTTAAGATTCTATGTATTTTAAATTTTTTAAGATTTTATGTATCGATAGATTCAGCAAAATTAATTTTAGCAAATTTAGATTAACAGATATTAGTATATTCTTAACAAACTTTTTTACCGTCTATCTAAAAATGATAAAATTTGTTTCGACATTCAGCACAAAATATGCTACCAAACTTTTTTATTTTATATATATCGTATATAAAAAAAAAGCAGAAATGCTTCTCAGCTGTACTGAAGATTTGGAGCTTATTGTAATGCGCAGAGGTAGACAAACTGGTATCTCCCTTGGTGTAATCGGTATTGCATGTCACATCGCGTTTTGGCACAATCACGTCTGGCTTTACATACGTGAAGTATGTCAATGAAATTCAAAAGGAGCTCACGAAGCTAACGCAACGCGCGACGTGCATGTGACATAAGTCGTAACGTAAGGACGCGACGAAGAAAATGATGAGGTCGCCGATGGTCGACAGAGACCGCGCTTTTATAACTTCTTGCGTAATGTATGTTTTGCATGCTCAGAAGGCATCGCTGACTCCCGTTTTATCATAGAATAATTTATTAAAATTTAGTCTGTTGTATTAGATGCACCATTTAAAATTTTATAATTTTGAAGCCGGAATTAAATTTAACGACCTGGAAAACAAGGTCTTTCATAAATTACTTTGTTAGAAAATTCCACCATCCACCATAACAGTTAAGAGTCATTAAAAAGAAATCAATGAAATAATTTAGAACGAACGACGAGATGATTTTGAACAATTGTGTACCGAGGCAGACGTCTCGAGCGCGACATGCAGGTATGTTCGCGTGGAGAAACAGGATCTAAGGAAGACAATTATTTCTATAATAATTTCCAGACAAAAGTCAGACGGAGGCACGGGTCAAACCTGGTATTCGCGTGGGTAGTTAATAATTCGATGAGACATCGCGATCTCCCTCCCTCGTGTGTCCTTGCGAGTCTCGCCTCCCGAGAAGAAATCAAGTTTCGCCCACTGTCGAAATTCCCCTTGGGTGAATACCTAAATTGGATCTTCCACGCCATTTGCAGCGTCTGTTCCCCGAAAGGGGGCTTATAGATTCCGTGAGGTTAATCCCCGCGAAGCCAACTACCTACGTTTCAACACGAGTCTCGAGACAAAGTCGCCGGCGATTTTGCAACGCACTCGCGCTTTCACGCCGAACATCGAACGTCGTCGGCGCGTCATCGACGTTTTAGGATGACCGACGTCTTTTCGAGGAATGACCTTGTCGTCGTGTAAGTATTTTTGTCGTTTTGTCGCTTTCACGCTCGACGTCGACACCTGCATGGTGATGTTCACCTGGGCGTGTCTCGGTGTCGCCGAGCGCTTTAACTTGCGAAACGATGGTCGAATATTCAAATCGATTCGAGAAAACTTGAAATCGTTATCATTCTTGTTGCAATTGGTAAAACATCTTCGGCAAGTAAATCATAATTTGCTTTTTTTCAAATGTATACATATCATTTTATAATCGGAGATCGGAGAAACGTGCGTGTAAGATATTATTACGAGAGCACTGAAAGTACATCTCCCTCGAGTATCATCTTGATCGGCGAGTTATCGCAGTTATAATTATCTAATTACACCTTACCTCTGTAACATCGTATCTGAGCTATCCATCGAAACTACAATTCCCTTGAGTCCTCCTCACTTCCAATTGCCTTCGCCTATCACGAAGTAGCAAAGCAGGCACGGGCAGTTCGTCATCGCGTAAATACGGCTACCGTGGCTTCGCGCACAACAACCTTCTCCTCCTCATCCTCCTCATCCTCCTCATCCTCCGGAGGGAGGTCCATGGCGGATGGAACACGGAAGGTAAGTGGAAGCGGAGAGTTGAAGGGAAAAAATGGATTCAAGTTCAGGGCAAGAAACGAGTTAACGACGAAAAGGAAGAGTAGGAAGGGAAACGCGAAGGAAAGATACCACGCCGGCCGGCGAGCCGCACAGCTTAATGACGCGAGAAGCTCGTCGGGGAAATGATTTCAGCCTAGTCGCGCCACGCCGCGCCGCGCCATCGCGATGATTATTCTCCTTCTTTGTCGAGTCGCGCGCGCGCTTTTCTCTCCGTTTCTCGCTTCTTGCTTTTTCCGAGATGACATCTCTCGCGCGATTTCGCTCTCTCTCTCTCTCTCTCTGTCCTTTTGCTCATCTCTCCCGCATTCTATTCCGTCCCCTCCTTCAGTCCCGTTCAGCATACTTGAACCTACTACTTCTATCTCGCTCTTTCCCCCCCATTCTTGGATCTTGGTCGGCTTAACGATTCTTTCTAATTCGCCTCGCCGGATCTTTTTTTAAAGCCTCGTCCTTTCAGCGGAGTGACGTGCGTCTTTGCTATATGAATATGTATGAAAATACAAACGTATATATTTTGCCTGTTAGCTGGAAACGTCGATGATCTCATGATTATTAATGTCTTCATACAATATTCTCCCATGAATATTATTAGACCGGATTACCGCTATTCAACGCTTGAATAATGATCGTAGAACGCGACAGCTGGCGACCAACATTATGGCTGGTCAAGAAAAACACCTGATTCTTCTCGAAGCGAAATCAGGCAAACTCTGACGCGTTCCGCGTAACTAGCGACAATCATTCGCATGCAAACGTTTACAACTTACAAAGCGTTTCGTACTCGAGAGTGGCGCATTTGTGGGGGTCCCCCCGACCCCCCGAACCCATCGACCACTGCTCTCGTTGTCCGAGAAAGTACACTTGCGAGATTGGTTACCAACGCGACCTTGGATACTAACGCTTACGGCTCTTAAAGCGGTGACTACTTTTCGTTTAGACACGCGTGTTTGTATAATCGCGTGAAATGCAACGCATGTAACAAAAACGTTATTACAGAGCCTGCGTCTGATGATACGATTTGCTTACGAGCTCACGTGGAGAACGAGATTTGCCTGTGAAAATAATTACGTTCATTTCCTACGTTCACCCGGCTATTCTATAGCCCGATTGCCCTGAAAGCGTGCAAACAGCTGGAGTGTATAGTCTTTGAAATCTTTTCAACTACAAAAGTAATTAAAAATCTAAACATCTCAAAAGAAACTGACATTACTTTAATATTAAAAATACATTTACAACACTTGGAAAATAAGTAATTTTATGTTTTGAAAATTTATCCAGCTGACGGATAGTATATTATATAATACATCTGTATATTACCTTTTTTTAAATATCTAAAGTAATTTATCATTTCTAGATTTCTCTCTCTCTCTCTCTCTCTTTTTACTCGTACGGTAGTTTTTTGCGGCAGGGCGATTATGTAAAGTGTAAAGGTAAAAGACTGCCGCTTTGGGGCAGAAGATTGACGCGCAACCTCGCAAGGACTCCGCGAATAAGGGGAATCCGGTGAAGGCAGGAGATTACCGCGGGGGGGCTTCGGTAAAATCGCCGTAAACGTTCCGCGTTCTATCTCCACGCGATTTCTTTCCGGCAATCACGCGCGGCTGCGGGCAAATTCTTCGGGATAAGGTCGGAGCCCCATTCGGCGCGGCGACGCGTGCTTCTTCTTCGAGAAGTTGGAGCTCGCTCGCGCGCGTGAGTTATGCCGCGCGTTTACGAGCCGCGCCCGGCTTTTCCCAGCTCGCATTTACGAGCTCGCGAACGCCGGTAGCGGGCTTCTTCTTCTACGCGGAAAACATCCTCGCCGGGGATTTGCTTACGAGATTGAATGGCCGTTCCCGCGATTATTTACGGCATGCCCCATCGGGACCACGCGGAAACGAGCCCTCCAGCCCTCCAGCCCTCCAGCCCTCCAGCTCTCCAGCCCATCCGCGGGCATCGGTATTGAATAATCGTGGGAGAGAGATCCCCGCCGTGATTCAAACGTTCGTCCTCCCTCTCCCGTCTCTTATGATGGCTGTGCACTTCCTGCACGCCCAAGTTCAAGCATAAATCCCAGCTATGAACGTCACGACGTATAACTTAATCCCTGAACCTCGACCGTGGCGCTGGCGCTGGTCGGGTCGAGGTTTCTGATCTTCCGGATAGCCTATCCGGATAGTGGATTTATGGGAAACGTCGATCACACCGACAACTACGGATAGTTTTCCTAGGGGAGAGCCGGGTATCCGATAACGCTAATACGCCAATGAAAAGCTCTCTCGGGGTCGTCTATATGTGATTTCATGAAGATAATGGTATTTATTCCCCGTATTATCGTGTAGCGTTACACCTCATCGTAAACTCCGTCAGCTCTCCCGAATTAAACGATCGTTTTTATCTAATATTTTCTGGCGATGATAAATGCGAAATAATTAAGTGCTTATTCAAGTTCGATTTTCTGGGCGAGTCAAGCGAGACTGCCTCGCTCGCACCAAGAGCGAGGAGGATCTCGCTCGCGAGAGAGGCGCACAACAAGCCGTCCGTCGAGATAAAGGCCTTAAAAAGAAGCAGAAAACGCCGGAATGACGCTCGGGGTCCGGTATTCCGGATAATGCGGCACGACGCTCGCGGTCTCGGCGCCGCGCCGCCCCGCGCCACACCACACCACACCACACCACACCGGCATTGTCCCCCCGGACTCGAAGAGGCGACGTCAGAGCGACGAGGATCGATGGCATTGGAGTGCTGCCGGATAGAAAAGGGGCGCCGAGTTTCTTCGATAAAAGAGGAGACCGGTCTCCATCTTACGACCGAGTATCCTTGCGAGAGCAGCCGTCCTCAGTTGGCTTGGAAAAAACCAGCCGAGGTGCCTGCTCGCCCTCAGTCAGAGGTCAACGAGGTTGAGAGGACCTATACGCTGATCCAATACACTCTCAAGAGCATCGCGCGTATACCTGTATACAGTGGCTCTCATGGAGAAAGGACCGCCCGTCGTATCTCTCGTGAGGTTCAAATCAACAGGTTTCCTCAAAGATCCATAGAAAATGACGCTTTATTATTCATGACATATTATGATATCTGAATTGTCATGGATCGATTATTTATTTAGCAATTAAGTGCGCGTCGAAGATACAAATATGTCGCGTTTGCTCTTATTACTTCGAGTCATCGTCCTGACTTGCCCAAATATAAACGGAAATTAATTAAAATTGCTAATCTGATCGTTTCGAAGCGACGACGCATACTCGTCGAATATTCGTCGAGTTAATGGAAAGTCTACAAGCCCGCATTTAAGTTCAGCTTAAACTGCAGAACAATGAGTCGTTTAACGAGGAGTTGTCGTAGTGGACGCAGCGTCTTCTTGGCTGTATCCACTGTGTGTGTGCAGAAAGCGAGCAGCTTCTTCTCCGACCCTTACAAGGTTCGCAGTACCTTGTAGTCGTCACGTATGCAACACAGTGATTCTCAATTCGACCGACGTCCATATGACGAGAGAAGCCTCGATCGATTCACATTTTTCGCGCAGCGAAGAAGCATGATCTTTCCTCCTTCGTCGCGTCAGGCACGTTAAAATATAAATTAATTGTATATAAAATTTTTAAAGAAAATGATTTGGGGATCAAACGTTGCCACGCGAGCGTCCCGCGTCTCGCGCTCGCGTCTCGCGTCGCGGAACTCGGGCGATGAGAGAGTCAGCGGAGGATGAGAGAGCACAATGCGACTGATACGGATCTCGTTCGTCACTCCTCGCGATCTTCATTTATCGCTTACGCATCGTGAAGTGAATCGGTCTTTTCCTCCCGGTGCACGGTGGTGGGTACGGCGAACCCGTGCCCGTCGTGAAAACGTAACGGGCGGTGTAACGGTGTTACTATTAGAGGCCGTAACGCACCATGACAGAGACTTTGACTCCGTCCGCCGCGTGTGACTTTTTTTGCCAAAGCGTAAAAGGGGGAGGAATGAAAGAATTATAGCGCACTCAAGGATGTGCGACTACCTCGGACGAGATACCTAGATTTAACAGCTCGTCCCGATTTCGCGGATGCGCGGATGAGAACCAAACGCTAAAAAAGGAAAAAAGCGCTAGGCGTCCGTTAGATAAATCTGTCGGAGACATGCATCACGCGTAAGTGGCCGTCACGACAATCGTCTTGGTCTCGTCCATTACCCTGCATCTCGTACGCGACATTATGAGTTATCAGAATATTTCACGCGCCCGTTACGTCTGCCCGCGGTGCATCTACCTGCAGTGGCGTTTTCTGACGAAACGTATCGAGGTCTCTAACTGTTAAAACTGTTCAAAGAAGCGCATTAGAATCGTAGAATCGTTAAGCTATAATCATTACGAAATCATCGAGAAGCAAAACTTGAAATGTAACTTTACCGTTACGAGAAATATTATGTTATTAACTAAATAGAGATGATGTAACAACACATGGATAAGTGTTAATGTCGATCATCGAACGGAATCTTGTACTTGATAATTTGCGCGAGTTCGTTTCATATATTTCGTTTTTTAGCCTTCAAACCACACACCCCGCGGTCGATTACCATTCGATCTTGACACGTAATTTTGCCGAAGCTAAAAATGTAATTTCGCATTATTAAATTGGGCTATAATTTAATATCGCTAACGCTAAATAAACATTTTATGTTGCGCTATTATACTTATTGTCGTAATCGCTCTGATTGTATAGCTACCATAGCTATTGTAATTAATATAACATAATATCTTTCTACTCTACAATAAGATTCTAAAGAATAACAGGCATTGAAGAAATTTGCCAATGATAGCGGCGTTTAATGGGCGGAACGAAAAGTCGCGACTTGTTCGGGCGAAACGAAAGAGGTGAAAGTCGACCATTAATTCCCGGGTCCCGGGTTCCAGCCAAAGATATACCGACGGCGACGGCCGCGGCGTGTGGGTAAGGTAATCGCGAGATGACCACGTTGCGCATCAACGAGTCCTTTCTCACGACGTTTCCTTACGCCAATGATTATACGGCGCGTAAGAGCGCAAAATTATAGCCGCCCATGCTTCAAGTGACGTTGATCTTCGAGAGACTTTGTTTGTACATTTTGCAGAGTATCGCGAGCCCTTACACGTCCATAATCTCCGCCGAGTCTGTACTTTATCCGTCAGAAAAATATTGTAAGCGAGTGTTGTTTCGACGTGACGGCTATGAAGCATTTAACCAAGAATTACCATATCTAATTTCCGCTTCTAAGCAGGATCTACAATCTCGTTTAATTTATTTTAAATTTTTTCCTGTAAAATTTATTCTTCTTGAATAAATTTTACAGGAACGCATATTTGATTTTGTCTCTTGGACACGAGATAGAGCGGGATAGAGCGAGCTGATAAAATAAAAGAAAATCAATTTTCATAGTAGGTGAATTAATTGCTCGCGGAAACTTGCAAGTTTTGCCAAGTTTAATTGCCGCCCGCACGCTCGGGCATGCAACCCTTCGAACGGTAAGTGAAGCAAAAAGGGCTGTCGCTAAGGGAGCGATCGGCGATCGGCGAGCGGGGGAGGGGGGGAGGGGTAAAAGCGGCATGTAATTTCCAAGCCTCGGGGCTACGATTTTACGATTTAATTGGGCCTCGAGGAGAGGAATGGCGGTTCGTCTGTAACCGGTGGTTACCTCACTACTAGGAAGATATTATCCGGCCTTTCTGTACTCTGCACGAGCGGGCAAGGGCACCGTTCGCCCCGGCTTAATGGCAGTGGTGCGAGAGGACGCGCCGCCTGCTGCGTAGACGGATACGGTGCGGGATATACCGGCGGGATATCCTTCTGTCGGAAGGAGACGGATGCTGCTTGCTGCTTGCTGCTTTCCGTCGAACAATAACAACGCTCTCTTCTCCACTTATTGGCCTTTTTAATTATCTCGCTACGCGCGCCAGCCGGATGGATCATCATCATCGCGAATATTCAACGTTTGTACTTGACTGTTTGCCTTTCCCCGCAGAGACAGAGAGAGAGAGAGAGAGAGAACGTGTAGAGATTGAATTCAACAACTTGGACATGACGTGTACGTGTGTGGTAAACTTGGTTATTTATCAAACAAATAGCTCTGTAGTAACGAGTAGACGCATGTCTCGCACTTTTATCTTTATCTCTACTTTTTATGTGTAGAAAATATATAGATACTTAAAACACTTGTCCCTCTCTCTTTTCTTTCTAACGGTCGGATCCGCGACATTGTATTGATTTGAATAATAAGTTCTCGATCGGTGAAACGTGAATCGACGGCGTGATCTCGACAACAAGTGGCTGTGGGTGGGAAAACTCCGTAACGAAGTGCCGTATAGTCGGTGAGCGGGAAAATGGAAATGGAAATCGTTATCTCGATGTTGAGCAACGTGTGTTCCGTGAAACTTCTGAGAAACCACGCCGCACGGTGCGCGGTGCGCGGCGATGCGGCTTTCCGTCGAGAACGAGATCGCGATTTTACGGGGGAAGATACATGAGAACGAGAAGTAAGAGAGTGAGAACGACCATCTGGCCGCTCTCGACGCCAACGGCGAAAGCTAAACGGCCGGGTCGTTACACGTACGCGTTATATGCCTAATGCGATACTCGCGATAATCGTACCTACCTACGCGAAGCTCGCGCGATCCCCCCGTCGCGAAACTTTGAAAGCCCCATCGTCCGATCGTAATAACTCGGCTACGTCCGATTAATCGCCGGCTACCGCGTGCAGCTCGCTCGCGCGCGTGTCTGCGCGTATGCAGCTGCAACGGCGATGCATTCGCAAGGTCGTAGTCAAGGACACCCGTGCCGGAGCCGAGGCTGCGCTGCGCTGGAGCAGGATGCCAGCGACGCTCTAGCCGCGAGCGA
>QKQZ01054157.1:0-17705 GCA_003595255.1 Solenopsis fugax | reverse complement strand
ATATAGTTGTTTATCGTTGAGGATTAAGTTTCGTTCACCACTTGAAGAAATTGATGTTGGATTAATTAAATTCACTGAGACCCATCTTCGTATAGTCATGAATATTCATACACGGATCGATTTGGCTAAACCTAATTAATTCAACATCGTACACCGAATATCGTGTTCAATATCTGTCCTTCATCGATTCTTTGATATCCGGAGTTGATCCATCTTTAGCGAAAATATCAACGTTATCATTCACGAATATCAATTTTTAATTAATCTTGAAATCACGTGTGTCTCGTAGGTAAATGAAATTAAATGAAAAATGCCAGGTCTTTATTCCTTCGTTTTTCTCTGAAACTTGAAGTCCCCCGAAGAACCTACTATTTTCAAACTATTTATAACTCGAAAACTGGTCCCCGACCAGACGCTTTTGTCCATGAAAACTTTGAATTGATAAAAAAGAATTTATGCTCCCTATCCAGAATATTTTGTACGCCACATCGCGTCTCTCACATAATCCGCGCAATCGATCAAACACGTAATTATAGGTTTAAGTTAATGAAGCAGCAACGCCGGCTTCTTGTCGCGCAATATGTAGGAAGCAATTAAATAGAACGATAAACTCAAGTACAAGCAATGATGGGTTGCGTGATAGCCGAGCTACTTGACGCGTCGATGACGAGTCGCAGACGATCAACCGCTATATGACGGGGAACTCAAGGCTGCTCTTGTTAAGCCAATCTTCGCTAGAGCCGCAGTCTCCAGTCTCTTTCCAGCATTGATTGCTACAATTATCTTACGCGGAACGTTCGCGCGATATACCATTCGCTATCTCTCTTCTCTCATTCTAAGTAATTAATCAACGATACGAAACTGTGCCGGTGTAATGAATTCAAATCGTTCACGATAATAATAATTCATCATTTACATAAAAGTTCATTGACGGAGTCAAGTTTTCGATCAATATTAATTGAGCACTTTTTTACTTGTCAGTTTAACAATTGTGATAAATATGATATCTCAATTCCTCTCTTAGGAATGGTTTGACCAACGCCGTTAACTTAATCGGCTAATTTTTCTATTGGAATTGACCAATTGCATTTGTCAAGAATTGACCAGAAATAACCAACCACGGTTGACACTTCCGTCGATCGAAGTTAAGGGCGTTGGTGGCCGGCCCTTAACATGTACATTTAAAATGAAATATATACTAGCAAGCGTGAAACCTTTGAAATCAATTCAATTAATAGTGAAATCCCGGTAATATCGAAAATCTGTTTTTAATGGTTTCAAAGGAGCCACCTGAGGAGTCTACTCGCAAACTCTTGGAAAGAGAATTGCGCCTTCTCGATCCTCGGGATCTACGATCGCATGCCTGGTACCATGGCAGTACTTTGCGCGGTGGTCGGAAAGGTGCGGAGACGGAAGTGCCGAATGATGGGGACTTTTTGGTGCGTGATTGCGCCTCCCAACCCGGCAACTACGTCCTGACCGTAAGGTGGAAAGGTCAACCGTTACATTTTGTCATCAATCGAGTAAGCTGCCATAATCAAATCAAAGAAAATCGCTTTAAAAATCCTAATCATAATAATTGTATCGAATTGTGAAGTGAAAAATCGTGGGCTCTACATAGTACAGATGCTTTCAGCAACATTGCTGCAACATTGCAGTGCAATGTTACAGAGACATTGTACAATTTTTTTGCAATATTATTTTAGCAATATTGCAACAACGTTTTAAAAATATTTTATAAAAAATAATGTCTTGTGCTTTATTCGCGAACAGTACACGTCAGATAGATGTGGCAGAGTTCTAGTTCTCATAATTAAAAAAAAGCCATACAGGATAGAATAAAAGGTACAACATTATGAAAATTTTTCACTCATTTTTTAATAAAATATATAATTCTTTGAAATGGTGTGTCCCTAAAATTAAATTTAAAGACGAAAATAAATGAGATATATTTTGTGAGGTATAATTTTGTAACAGTAAAATTTTTAGTTTCTCTGTGTAAAAATTAACCCAAGAATATATTATTCTTGGGAATTATATATATGTCAAAGTGTGTATAAATGGCATTTAAAATGTTATCAGAAACATCAAAATATTTATATTCTGATATTGCTATTATATTGTATTGCAATATTTTTAAAGACGAACATTTTATTATCATTATTACTTCAATGTTGCAACATATTTCTGCAATGTTTCTGCAATCTTTCTGTACTATATGGGTTCTTGTATATAGAAGTAATTTAAATTTTTCAACTATTGCCACAGTATATCTAAAATGTTATAAATAAAATCAGTTCAATCTTATGAAAATTTAAAAATAATTTTTTTTTAGGTCGTAATTCAACCTGATACGGTTTATGAAAGGGCGCAGTATCAATTCGAAGACGAGGCCTTTGACACGGTCGCCGATCTGATAACCTTCTATGTTGGCAGTGGTCGACCGATTAGTCAAGCCAGCGGGGCTCGAATCATTACTCCAAAGCCCAGATCAGTGCCATTAACATGTGTCGCAGGACCCACGAGTAATCAGCATTGCTCTAGTCCTTCCTCCACCTCTCTATCGACTGGTTCGCCACCTCGTCTACCGAGGAAACAACAGCGTAGCCACTCTCTGACAGCTCAGCATCATGTACCAGATCAACACGTTGCTCGAGACAGCAATCAACAAACGGGACTACAGTTACTAGTCCATTCCAGCACTTTACCGCGTGTACCGCCAATTCAGAATCAGCCGCCTTCTTGCTCTCTATCGTTGGGTCGCCAGAAGATCACCCGGGTGATATCAGATCCAGCGCTACAGCAACAGCAACAGCCATCGAGTTTGAATCTTCAAAACGCTCTAACCACGGCGCCACCCAAACCTCCTAGAGTACCCTATGTTCCAAATCATCAGCCTCATCACCATCATCATCACCATCACCACCATCATCATCATCAGAGCTATCAAGCCTCCGGCAGCGACAGCGGAAACGGATCGGGGGACAGTGAATTCGAGACCAATAATTCTGGCGGTGCCAGCAATCCCTCGGCACCGATCAAGGGCGTGGTGATACGCAGCCATTATAACACCAGTAACGACGGTATCAATGGCAACAACAACAGCGAATATGAATTATCGGCAGAGGAACAGTTGGTGGTAGCCGCACCGTCTCTAGAGATCACAACAATGCTCGACATCGAAGGTTTTACGACATTGCTGTTACCAGCTGGCGAACATAGGCCTCTGGACCCAACGGCCCTGAGAGGAGTCTCGGGAATGTTACTGGATTCAGCACCAAGAGTGCTCGCCTCTCATCTCACGAGGCTCGATCTCGAAGTGGCGCTTCAACCGGGACCGGGAAACAGAAGCGGATTAAGCGGCATTGAGCTGGCGACTCTTCCTCATGGTAGACAAGCTAGGGTGGACCTAATCGAAAGATCCGAATGTCTGAAACTGTTAGTGGCGGTCACCGTGCTGGCTGGCGCTACAGCTATAGGTAAGCTCTAAGACTTATCAATTTTTTAACTTAGTTTTAATAAAAATATATACTCAAATTTATATAAAATGAGTTATATTAAAATAGCACTTAATTTTAATAACAAATGATTTTTAATGACAAATTTTCTTTTTAATTACGATTAATAATATCACAGAGAGAGCGGCTACTATCAGCAAGTGGATTAAAGTAGCAATCGACACTAAAACTGCGCTCGGCAATCTTTACGGTTTTTGCGGCGTAATGCTCGGCCTATGCTTGCCGCAAATTCAGAGACTGGCCAATACGTGGCATCTGTTACGACAAAAACACACGGACGAAGCTTTCAGCTTCGAAGCGAAACTGAGGCCTACTCTACGGGCTATGAATGAATGCACCAATCCGCAGGCGCCTAATACAACGTTACCACATTTGCTACCAATCGCACTACTCGGAGAACGAGGTCCTGAAGACGTTTTAGGTATCTACATAAAAAATAATAATTATTCACAAATTAGATTATTGATGAATAAACAAAAGTCTCCCTTATAATTGTACAAAACACAAATATCTATTTCCGTCTTTTAATAATTATTAATTCTCTCTTCTTTTCTTTCTCTTNCTCTCCCTACCCCCCCCCCTCCTCTCTTTCTTTATATGTACTAAATTATTTCTACGAAATTTTCTTCAACGAAATTTATAGGCACTGTAGCACCTTTTGGACTCACGGCGGCGGTTCTTTCACCATGGGAGAATTCGGCGTCCGATTGCGGCCTATCCATAGTCTGGTCGCATCTTGAAGCGGCTCGCAAGTTGGCCGACAGTCTGCCGCTTTTTCGCAGGAATGCGGAGATCGTTCTGGAGGGTTGCCGGAGCGACGAATTGTTATCGGACGCCTTTCGTACCGAATTTCACATCAAATTCTTGTGGGGCAGCCGCGGCGCCACTGTCGCTCCAGAAGAACGTCACTTGAAGTTCATCCAAGTCTTGGACGCGATGTACGACAAGTGTGTGGCGAGCGAAGTGGCCGCTTAAAACACGACCAAAGGATCTCATAGATCTGAATGGGGAGAGTCTAAAGATACAAATCTCTCTATGTGGGAGCTCATCCTCTTCCCCGAAGTACTTGGTGAAGATCACCATGGATTCTTTTAAATTTTTATAGTTACAAATACGTCAGCTAACACGATAACGAGAAATTAAAACTTTCCGCGTTAATAAAATGACATCATCTTATTATCACTGTAATCTCAAATTGTAGAGCATATTCCCCGAAATACCGAATGTTCTTCCATCTAAATCCAATGCTTGTTCCGAGTCGTGTAAGCAACCGCACCCAAAGAATCGATCGAGAGGCTCGAGTAAAGCCTACCTGTATCGTCAACTGTACTTAACTTTAATTAACAATGTAATTCGATAATGTTATAAGTGTTGTTTATATTTGTTTATACTTAATATATAGATTAAAAAAATATTGCCCGTGACTTTATTTCGATCACAATTTTCATTAAGGTTCTCGAGGCAATAGATTTATAAATTATTACATGTATTTGTAAATATTCAAGGATTATCTTAAATTTTAATTAAATTAAAATTAATAATTAATAATGTACACCTTTCCGAAATTTAATATGCAATGAGTATAAAATTCAAATCATTCCAACGTCAAATATTAAAAAAAATTATTTTTTAAAATTATTATTTACACCAAATTTTTTACTTTAACTAACTTTGATTTTATTCAAAATAAATATTTACTGAAACAGTCAATATAGTTAATATTGTTTCTAAAAAGCATATATACTTTTTTAACGTTTCACAAATAAAAATCTTTTTTTCTAATTTTTGTTTTTAAATTCTTCAAATAAATAAAAATTAATGATTTAGTCCGCAAGTAATAGAATATATAACATAAAAAATTTCAATTATTTCTATAGAATAAATACCTCGAAAAATAAAAGATACGAAAAAACGATCGAGACAAAAATTGTATGATCTGGAGAAAGACAAATAATGATGAAAACATTTTTTTTTAAGGCTTATATCGATTTTTTAAAGGCTTATAAAAATCATTTTTTAAATGGAATTATATAAATCATATTTAACAGAGAACTTCAATCAATATGTGAAAACACAATAAACACATAAACAATCAAAATGCCTAATCAGTCATAACTAGAGCTTACAATTAGTGTTGATATTTATTGTATGGTTTTATGTACCTTTTTCAAAGGTATATAAATTATATAATTTTTTTACGTAATATAATTTCTCTATAATTATGTTGCACATATGTAAAAATATCAAGTCAATATATTCAGAGTTTGTTCTTATATTTAAAATTATCTTAAGTTTAAGATAATCTTAAGATGTCATGAATCAATTACAGAGTCGTATTAGTGTCTTAAGACTATTTAAAATGAACTTGAACCTGTCTCAATCCTCGCTTGCTACCTATTTTTAGTTACCTTCCACGTCAAATCAAATCTGTGGAATCCTGTAACTTTGTCATGCTATATTACTGAACCGAAAGCATATTTTTTAGTTTAGCACGTATAAAATCAATACAAGTGAGACAAAAAGATGAAAGTAAATCAAATAAAAAATATTTTATTTACAAGTAATTGTTCAAACAAATTTTATTGCAAAAATTTGCATAAAATGACTTTAAATTAAAAAGTTAGAATTTTTAAACTTAAATTTCAAGCAAAAAAAATGGAGTTTTTAATTGATTCTTTGGACTAACAAAAAAATATTACGATATGAATCGCTCCAAAAAGTTTAATTTTTTGAAGTGTCAAAAATCGACATTTTTAAAAAATCAATAAACCATAATTTAACAACTAAAGCAAAATTTTATTATTTAAACAATATTAAATGATAGATAAAGGGTTGTAATGAATAAATATTATTATTGTATATATAATTAAATTATATTATAAAAACGCATATATTATATAACAGAATTTATTCATTTGAAGCGCAAGTAACATAGTTTTGATGTGTAAATCGAATCGGTCGCTGACAGCGCACATAATACACATACTTATATTGTGTTTTACGATCTGCGGATGAATGGGTGTAAAACGAACATCTTTTCTTGCTTTCAAGTTTATTTGTTGAAATCGCCTTAATCCCTATTCAGGCTTGCTAATAAAAGTTTTAATAAAGTATTGCACATGAACTTACTCCCCAGCAAACAAAAATAAATTCAAATGAATTAAAATTTGCAATTTATTTTAATTTATCCGAATTCGCGCTCTAGAGCTACTTCAACCAACCTCTGATTAATCTAATAGACCGATTAATTCATTGGAATTAACTAATCGTATTTGTCATTTCATATAACAAACAAATACGATAATAAAAGAGTCACAAGTTCCAAATATTCTAACAATCAATTTTCATCAGATCAACTTTAAATTTTGAGGGAATATTCTCTAAATGTTGTACTTACAGATAATGTCAAAACCCAAAAATCGATTTTTTTTTTTTTTTAAGTTCTGGCTAGGCATCTCTTGTATGTACATACAATTTTAGCAAAGACTCGAACCACATTCATCTTCTGACGCACCGATTTTATCGGCAGTTTTGTAAAATGAATAGTGGCTTAGTTCCAAATGCAAGTATTGACGTTAGTGGCGTTAGTGTACAGGAGTTTCAACGATATGTATCATGAAAAAAGCCCGGATGGCCGCTCTCAGGTTTTTCTCTGGAACCGTGGTGAGTAAGTGACATCAAGTGACACCCAGCGCAAGTGCGCAGGTAGGTTATTCCGCCGGAGTGAAATCCATTGGTAAACATGCAGCAGCCGCCGCGGCATTACCATCGTGAGTGACCCGTCGTGATTACGCCCGACTATATAATGGCAGAGAACCTGTCGAAACGGCCTTCCAAGGGTATCCTCAAAACATCCAGCAGTTTTGATAATCCGGAGGCGCCTAGGTGAGAGACCGACGTTAATTGAATTTCGATACGCTTGCATAAAAATAGAGATAATGCGCGCGAACGTCGCCGTCCCGACGTTAAAGGCGGTACGCGTGACTCGCGTGTCACGCGCGCCGCACGATTGTCCAGTATTTATAAATCGCCGCGTCCGTGTCGGGCTTCGACGAATCCGGTAAGAGAGAGAGAGAGAGGAGATCGCCGAGCTCTCCTCTCGGGGATACATGCGCTCGATTCAATATCCAGTTCATCCAGCTTTTTGCTCAACATCACCTTAGAAACATGATAGATTGAAGATTTTCCTCCCTGGAAAACATTTAAACGTTTTTTTTTAATCGGATTTTATGATTAAAGTAAGCACATTCTCTTCTGGATTAAATTTAATGAAAGACAAGAAAGATAAAAATTGAAAGAATAAAACTGTTTGAATATTTTCTTAGTATGTAAAGTGACTGACATTACCCAGCATTAGTTGACACAGATTCTATTTTTAGATTTGATGATGAACACCATTTTTTATTTACCTCACTTTAATCAAACTGTAGACCGAGCAAGGAAACAACATGGGACGAGATGAATATCATCGCCACTCTTCATCCTGCTGATAAGGACTATGGCCACATGAAGATCGAAGAACCGAAAACCCCATATAATTTTGAAGGCCTCCAAAATGAACATGAGTTTGATCAATTAGATGCTAGTGCTCTTGCAGCAAAGTGAGTAAAAAAGGATAATTACATATCTAATAATATGTTATTAATATAAATTGTATTATCAATATCATGCTAATGAAAATATGAAATACTTGATATTATTTACTTGTTTGTTAAAATTCAGATTAGCTGGAAGTAGTAAGCCCAAAATTTTTGAGGAATCCAGTGAAGAAGAGGAGGATGAGGAAACTCCCGAAGAAAAAGGTTAGTCAAAAGATGCTTTTATTTTCCTAGATAGCAAAATGCTAGCAATTGCTTGTAAATTGGCAACAAATCAGATTTTGACTTCAGATCCAAAGTCATTTGCTTGATCAAATTGCTCACAATCTATCGATAAAAAGATGTTTACTACCAAAAAAAGGCGAAAACCTAGATTTTCTAAACAGTTATTTTTTATTTTTGAAAATTATAGATTTTCAGGGAATTTTATTGGTACTCAGAAAAATCTTTGAAATTTTATTTATAAATTTAAATTATATCTCTCTGACAAAGTTCTTTCTTTGATGTCATTTTTTTTTAATAATGCAAAATTGATAAACAATAAATATGGCATCCATGTATATTTTCGTGTGATTCGCAAATTTTTATTAAAAAATTGATAATTGAAGACAATGCATCGTTCTAAACTAATATTACGTGTTTAATTACCTTTTGTATTCTGATAAGCTAGATACGTATTGTGGGCAAATTATAAACCATGTATACTTTTTTTAGTACTTTTTCAAAATTTTATTTTTAATATTTAAAACTCACGTGGTTTCTTTATGATTATATCATTAAAAAATCTTGAAAGGTGTGATAAAATAAATTTATTTCAAAATTACATTAAAAAATTATCTAATCTTTGAAAAATCCGAGGATTCTCAGGGAATTCTTTTATAAAATTTAAGTAAACATCCTTTGACATATTATTAGCAAATTGGTAACAGAAGCTGCAAATCCTGTTCGATTTTTGCCGCCAATCTGCTAACATAATATGTCAGCACGCTTTGTCACATTTTTTTGACGGCAGTTTGTCGACATTAGATAGTACAGATTTTGTATATAATTTGTTGCCTTTCCTGTGGAAAAATTATGTCGAAAAATTAACTAAAACTACTAAATTTTCTGAAATTGTTCCATGTTTTGGAACAACAACAAATTTAGAACAATAAATTTCAGCATAATATAAAAATAATCATAAAAATTAAAATTAATTTCAAATTCAATTAAATTTCAATAAGACTATAAAAATTGTTTTATTTTTTGCATTCTGACATCTAATTTTGAGAACGCTTTCAAGAAATCTTTTGATGAAATGGAATCGTCTTGTTTTAAAAAATACTCTTTTCAAGACAAAAGTAAAAAATCATGTAATTTGTTTTATTTATAAGAAATATAGAACTCCTGTGTCCTCTTAACAGCAGTATCGCAAACTACTCACGGTTGAACAACTTCCGCGACTTTCAATTTTCGCATATTTTAGCAATATTTAGCAACATTTTTAACGAAATATTAGAAAAATTTCAATATATTTATAGAGAGATCACTAAATTTTCAGAGAAATTTCAGCTCAATTTCACAGAATTTTCAGTGACTGTTCAACAATTAAATCGAAAACTTTTCTTAGCAAAAGTATCAAAGAAATTTCAATATTTTCAGAGAAATATTATTAAATTTTCAGAATAATTTACAAGAAAATTTTAGTTTCGTTTCACAGATTTTTCAACAAACATTCAACAATTTGAGTAAAAATCATTTTTAGCAAAGATGTCAAAGAAATTTCAGTCAATTTTCAGAGAAATTTCAATTAATTTTTAAAGAAATTTTCGGATAAATTTGTAGAGAAGTGTCAGTTTAACTTTTCTTTTTTCATTTTTTTACTGAAAAAGATAGTAATTAGAATTTCTGCCATCAAACATTAGTAATATTAAATTAGTAATATTAAGATATATTAAAAGGTTAAAAAAATCAAGAAACAAGCAATTCAAATAAAAATGGTAAACAGAAAATTATATTTTAATATTAAATCATTAATTAATACACAATGTTTCAAACTTTATAGTCTTCATCAGCCAAATATTATTAAGATAGTATATAGATATTATAATAAAAATAACAGAAACCAAAAAATATTAGTAACACATTCTCTGTTCAAAATCTGTCTCTGCAGACTTTGCTGTGTCTGAATTTACGATATATAAAAATTTTGAACGTCGATGCGTTCTATTTTTAGAGAGGAGAAGAGCCTTTGAGGCGAAAAGAAAAGGGCATTATCGAGAGTGGCATGCTGTACAAATGGCAAGACGACTTTTGGAGCAGGATGAATTAGAAGAGGAGGACGAGGATGGCGAGGGTAAAAATAATGAGGAAAATTCGTCAGAGGAAGAGAGTAATTTTGGCACTCGTTTCAAATGCATGCCGTCCTGTGATAGAACCGAAAAGAAATAAACGAAAAACATCGATTAGCATTTTTTTTAATCGTCCATCGTGATCATAATCTCGCAGCAATGTCGGCTTTCGCTGTTTAATGCTATCGCAACTAAAAGTGTATCGAACGGCAGAGAGAAAGTGTTAACATTACATTTGAATACCCGAACTAAATTTCGCATTTTAATGATGTATATATTGCTCTTTTTCAGCTCCATCTTTATAGCTCTTTAGCTCCATTCCCTGTAAATAAACATTTTAAAAACCTGAATGTTTAACATAAACCGCTGTTAGATTTTCCAAGATTAGATAATGCTACAATAACATTGCGAGTATTTGGAGATATCAACAAGCTGTGCACAGAAAATTCATGTTTAACGATCTATTTTGATTTTCGTAGATTATAAAAATTATAATGTTGCTTTGCAAAAATTTCGCTCGTTGTTTCGCGTGTATTATTACAGGCCTATCGGCGTTCTCTTCGCACAGCACTCTTGTAAAATCTAATGTTTTTTGGACAATTCTCGATTGCTATCGAAATTTGACGAACAATAAGGCTGGACAAGCCCTCTCGCATATAATAAAAATTTAAGCTATTGTACGTAATATTTACAGTAAAAAAACATGTGTGTATTTAAAACTGTTAGTTATGTGTGTAATATTTTACACAAGTTCTGTGATTAGCATAGGCATATACTATGTAACCTCGGAATGTACGACTTCAAATTTTCGTTTCTTCTCGTAATGTTTAATTTTACTTTCCAAACTGTCTGTAAAAGAAAATAGATTGTAGATTATATATATATATATACACACGTAGATAAATAAAATTCAATTTGTACTGAGAGAATTACGTAGTATAAGCCTGTCCAAATTCATCAAGTTTATCTGATTCGCGTAATCACTCCTTATTTATTCCTATTCTCAATTCATTTCTTTAGTGATATGTAATTAATTGATTGCAACGCATAAATACAACGAACACATGTTTATATGATAATCTATCCTCTTTCGTTGTTTACACATCTTGCACATTCTCATTCATCGAAACGACAAGAAGGAGAAACGTTCAAATGTTCGTAAATCAAATCTTGGACAGGCTTAACTTGATCTATTATGTTGTACATTTAGAAAATGATAATCTCAAGTATAGAAAATATTCAGACGACATCATATTTAATATAGCATTAAAAAGAGAAAAACACAAAATTACATATATACAATCAAGATATTTTGAATGTCTGTATTATAGCCGAATACAAAGCATATTAATAGACTTCAAACGGTGTATTTGTATGCATAGTATCTCGAAGTTAATAAACATAGGCTACGCTATGGATAAGTAACAAAGTAAAGAAACATTTTTGCATAACATATCGATACAGCTTGAAATTAAGTTCTCAGTTTTATCGCCGAATTTATGTTCACTAGTTTTGATGAAATTGATAATATACCTACCACACATTTCTCTTAACATCAGTGGATGATATATTTTCGACTGTATTCCGAGAAGCAGACAATCACTTTGAAAATCAGTATTTACACAATTAACAGAATTTCCCAATTCCATCAACATATTTTTAATCATTGTAGATCTACATATATCAAAGAGAAACTTGATTACAAAATCGATCATGTGTACAATTTGTGGATTATATTTCTTTTACAATAAACATACTTTATAGTATTGAGAGCCCAATCTTGTTGCAGTATTTTGATGGTGTATAACAATTCATTTTCGTCGACAAACCATTTTATATCTTCGTAATCACAATGCCAGAGATTCAATGGAACTTGATGAGCCATATTGTATTGTGGCTTCTGCGGACAAGTCTGTATGTCTAACAGCTTCAAAATTACTTCAGGTTCCTCTTTCCTTTGCCCCACCAATAACAAGATGCCCATTAAACAACGAATTTGATGCCACAGAAAGGCTTGACTTGTGATTTCTAATTCGCACATATCATAGCCTTCAAGACAAAACAAGAATTTATCGTAGATTATACATTGATAATACCTCAATAGAATAACATTTATTAATATATATATAATGAAATCTTTTATATAAAAAATTCAGATCTTCAATTATATAGATATATTTACAAAAATAAATGTAAAAATATTGATCTTTTATAAAATATTAATAATTGTTTACACAATTTCGAAATGGTATTTCAGCAAAACTATAATATGGTGAATCATCTGAGCAATATATTTGCAAAATTAAATTTAGAAAAAACTATTCAATTAAAAAAATATTTTATTATTACGTATAAAAACAATTTAGAAATTAATCCATACACAAGCTTATAGAAACGCATATTACTCCTAAATTATAATATAGAAATATCGAAACGTGAAATATTACACATTCAGCATGACAAAATTTTTAATAAAAACTCACAGTTTTTTAAATAATTATAAAATATTTATACCTCAAATTTGGATTTATCTAATTTTTGACAAATATTATTTAGACATTTTATATCAGCAAAACTGCTGCATTATGACATATTATCTTTAATGCAATAATTGCTGAATTATATATAGATTTTATATATAGATTTGAGGTCCTCGTATATAAAAGTGAGTAGTATGTCAAATTTTAGAGCATAAAGACTATATTAAAACTGCATAAGTGCCAACAATTACAACAGCTGCATTATGACGTCATCAATGTGAGAAATATTAATTTTGCTACTTGTAGTATACTTGTAGTATATTAAATAGGATTCACAATATTAAAAATTAATAGAATGTGCTAATAAGAATACAACGCGGTTTTTTGCGTGCTGGTGTAACCCAGACCATGTTTATTTAACGGTCAAGCCATAAATTGTTCCAACGTTTCGGCCTAAGTTCAGGCCATCATCAATGATAGACAAAAATGATTAAAAGAGACAACTTTCTTACTCTGCATCACTTGGAGGCAAAATTCCATTGTGTCTGTCACGATCGGATAGCAAGCCGAATAATTAGTAGACTGGGATATTCTACGATTTCTAATTTGCACAATGCTTGCAGAATGCTTCTGATCAACCGATTATCTTTCATTATGTAATTAAGAATACTTTTAGAACTTTTATCTTATCCCTTTCTGTCCTCTAAGATTTATTTCTGCATCCAGGGCACTTTCGCAGTAACAACGGTAACAAACAAATTCTGTAGTTTCTTTGAATATATTTTGTTTGTGGCTAAGTCCCCGGGCATATGTTATGTCATCATAGCAGAAAAAATCGAAATTAGTAATGTTTATAATAACAATGCTTCTGAAGTTCGTTTTAGAGTAGAAGATATACAAGCGATGTATACAACTGAAGAAGTTCAGATATTGGTACAAGATAATCTCGAAAGGACTAAAATTATCCTAATTACTGCTCTTGCAGAATGTTTTACTTGTCCAGTTGCTCATCATTAGATTTCAACATTTTCATGTTTTTAAATAATCCTTCTTAAAAGGATTGCTTAAAAACATGAAAATGTTGAAATCTAATGATGAGCAACTGGACAAGTAAAACATTTTTTAAATACTAAAATTGTTTTCTGCAAAGGTTTGAGGATCTAAAACTATTTAATTTTTGATACTTCTATTATTATCATTAACAAATTGGAATACAGTTGGCAAGTATATGTCAGAGACCCAAAATGAACGAAGTTCTTTTCGTTAATTCATTATTGGGCAATATTTGCACAATGTGTTTATTGGGATAAATAGCAAGCGGCTGAAAAGATTGAAGACTTACCTGTGGATTTTTCCACGTTGTGCTCGTTAACAAAGCTCACTCTTGCGTCAATTACAGTCCTTTTAAAATTGATTACGCCGTTGGCCACGTCCATTTTACAAATATTACGGAAATCGTGATCTCCTACAACATACTTGGCAGCTTTGTTCATGGCATCTATGTCTAAATTGCCCCTTGGGAAGAAGTATTTGTATCTCCTATACTTGCAATCAAATCTCGCGGAGAAACTAGATGCGACTGGATACCACGCCACACACCTTATGTTCGCTGGCAGCAATCTATTCAACATTTTGCAATAAGGCAACTCATTCGACAGGTTGTCCTGATCCTCGGGTGCCAACCTACTGCGTATGTCCAGTGAGATCACCTGCGAGAAGGAACTGACACCCTTATCAGTGCGCCCGCAACGATGGTAATTCGCGCTTTCGCGGGACTCTATGCAGCAGCTTTTCAACAGGGCCGCGAAAAGATGGTGCTCGATGGTGTTGTAATTATCTTCCTGCACGGTGAAGCCATGATAGTCCCAACCAAGATAGTAAAACTTCAACAAGATATGCCTCTTATGACATCTACAATTAAAATTGTAGAACATATCACTCGAATGGGGAGAGAGAAGAGTGTGACAAATTCAGGAGTAACATATTTACCGTGAAAAATCAAACATCTTTCTTACTTTCCATGAGGTCTCCTCTTTCTTTAATTTAATGTCAGTGCTCTTTGCGATTGACACTTTCAACTGCTCGTTGTGAGCTTCCAATCTCAGTATCTTGTCAATTAGTTCCTACAAGCCAGAAACATCCATGTGCAAATGTAAAATATATGTGAAAATTTAAACACAAAACAAAGTAAGGCAAATGTTCCAGTAATCAAACATATCCTTATACTCAGACATGTATTATTATTAATTTTAAATGTTTTTTATATTAAAATTTAATACTGTAATACTTTAAGATATATAAAATTATTTCAAATATTATAAAATTCACATTAGAAAAAATTGTTACACAATTAGATTAGAATTTTGATGTTCTTTCTTAAAATTTTTTAAGAACCATATATTTGTCAAGATATTTTTTATATTTATTTAATAAACAATACATCAAGAACAAATATTATAGGACAAGCATTTAAGACTTTAAAGACAAGCGTTAAGCGTTTACATTATCTAGATGTTGGTTCATGCAGATGCTTTAAAAGTTATTTTTGGAATTTAAAAATTTTCGTATTTTTGTATGCTAATAATAACGTTTTATATTTCATACTTCAGTTAATTATGTAATTAAATTATTTTACATTGTAAATCCTTACAATAATTACAATTTTGGCATTACATGTCCGGTTATAGGATATTAATCACAATTGCGCATTTGCAAACGTCATACCGATTTATCGAGTAACTCCAACTGTTCTCTTGTGCTTCTTCCCGTTTTAGCATGTTTCCGCAAGACCTTTGCCATGATCACGACAGCGAAAATTAGCTGCAGTGAACACGGGAGGTCCTTTAATAAACACTACTGAATATTACAAACAATTACAAACGTCAAAAATATGGGTTATGTCGCGCTACACGTGTAGTAGCTAGCACAAGCTAGCAGCAGCAGCGCTACCTGTGGCTCCTGTCAAAGAGTAACTGCACTGCTTCATTTGCACTTAAAATACATGTAAGATATACATATACAATCAAATGTCGGATGAAGGAATCAAATGAAGGAGAAAGAGCGAAGATAAAAAAGTGCGAAAAGTGTAGCTGAAAAAACAAGTATTATTTTTGTTCTTTGTAGCTTCAAAGTTGGAGAAGAAAAAAGAAAGAATAAAATTATTTTTAAAAAATAGTTTAATTCAGGCCTCTGACACTCGATAGTTTTGCGTGATCCTCTGCTCTTATTGTCCGAGAGAGACGAGAGAGAGTGAAAGAGATAATTTACAATTAAAATTCGCACCATCTCCAGTTAACTAAATCGGCCAATTCAATTTGAAAATTGACAATTGAAAACTATCAAAACTGATCGTATTCTGGATGGAAATATTTTACTGAAATTGTAATGAATAATGTTGAAATATTACTGATTGATCGCAAATGAAAATCTTTCAACAAAATTTTATTTTTATTATTCAATGATGTACATTGCCCACATAGCACCTGATATTGCAGCGATATTACAGCAATATATCACTGTTACTTTGTCATTGCAATATTACTGTGAAATATAGCAGAAATATCACTGAAATATTACTATGATATCACAGTAATATTAAAATGTCCGCGAAAACGCATCACAGTAATATTATTGTGACACTTTACAGTAATATATTACTGTGATATTATACAATATTTCTGTGATGTTTATGTGACATATTTATATAACATTGTGAGTAATTAAATAAAAAAATTATTTTAACGATTTTTTTTTTTTATTGTTAAGGCTGGTTTATGCAGGCAATAACCGTAAGAAATTGATCAATCATAGTCGAGAATTCTTCTATAAATCGATTATGATTGGCCAATTTTTTACGGTTATTGCCTGCATAAACCAGCCTTTATTCGTAATATTATTAAAAAAATTTTTACATGTAATATTAAACATAGAAAAAAATAACGCACTAATATAATATTAGACATAGAAAAAAATAACATTGATATAATTAGTTAATACAATAAGTAATGTTGTTACGAATTAAAAAATTATAAACTGTTTACCAGAAATATTACATATTACTGTGAAATATCACAGAAATATTACTGATATATTACACGTTGATAAATAACATTGAAATATTATAATACAGTGATATCGTTGCAATTATAGTTGCAATATTTCATCCTAAAGAAAATTTAGCAGTGAAAAACTAAACATTGCAGAATGAATAACTATATAATATACCCAGCACAAAGCTCCGATTAAGTTCCCAGGGAGTTCAGATTGCTGAGCTCCCAAGGAGCTTCCAAAATTCGACGAAATAAGCTCCCAGGGAGTTCAGATTGCATAAAACTTAAATAAAGCTTCCATTAAGCTTAAATGAAAGTCTCAGGGAACTTAAATAAAGCTTCCACTGAGCTCTCAAAAGCGGACGTAGGAACTCCCGAGGAACTCCATGCGAGTTCTTTTGAAGTTCAAATAAAGCTTAAAAAAATTTGATGAGCTCTCCGGGAGCTCCCCAGAAGTTCCCCGTGCTATGTAGGCATGTTTTCAGCTCTTTAATGAATGTGAAACAGTAAACTCTCAATTTACAAATATAAAAAGTTTTGGTTTTTTACGATCTACTACTCTCGACACTTTTAAAGTAGTTATAATTTGCGATAAAGGTTTTAATATTTTTAAATTAGAAAACAAATAAGAAACATCATTTCTACAATGGTCCAAACTACTTTTAGAAATATTAATTATGATGATTTAGTTGTTAATTTTGATACGCACATCGAAAAACTTTCTACGGCC
>QKQZ01054156.1:0-19799 GCA_003595255.1 Solenopsis fugax | reverse complement strand
GCCCGCCCCATTGACTCGCGCCACGCAATTAGACGGTGGGCACACGAGCCCACTAACGGCGGACCGTGACTATTCGACTTCCGCCCGCGTGCATTTGGATCTTGGAGGATCCCACAACTCGTAGTTCTCAATTAGAGGGCATTCACGAAGGAGACTAGCAATTCGATCGAGCGATCGAGCGACGGACGAACGAGCATGACTCTGCTATTCGGGAATGCGGCATGTGAATAGCGCTATGACGTAATTGACTGACAATTTCTTGCGATTTCGAGAAAGAAGGGAAATTCGACACTTTGTAATATTGCTGAAAATGTTCCAGCTTGGTCATTAATGTTATCTTTCAGAAAAAGAAATTGAAATTAGTGAGATTGACATAATTTAGTCTTTGTGATTTACCGCATGTTGAAATCAAACCATAAAATATCATAAATAAAATTTTATGATGTGTGTCGAGCTTTGAAATTGTCTATAACGAAAATTTTTATTTTCGTATAAAAATGAAATGTTTTTTTTTATGTGAAATTAAAAGATGATTAGGTTACCTTGAAAATGAAGAAATGAAGAGATAAAGCGTTGCCTTTGATTCATCCCGTAACGAAATATTCGTGGCGATTGAAACGAACTGTAGCCATTGTCCACTGCCAGCCAAGCACGTTTGTTTTCCATATTTCATAGTTACGAGAATATCAGTATTCGGCTACATTCGCTTGTTCCGCGAATCTGTTGCCGGATGCTCGACCTGGTATTCACTGTAAACGCACGACTTTTATTTGTCTCTACTAAACGTTGAATTGTTGGTAAGATAAAATGGCAAAGGAAATTTAATTACCGCGCGTCATTTTGAGCGCAAATACATATGGATTTATATGCGGTATAAAAATTGTCGACTTCGTCCGCGTTCTTTTTTGTTATCGATAAAATCGAAATCTCTCGATCGTTCCGCGTATCCCTTGATTGCGATTGCATTCAAAATTCCATTTATTATACGTGATGTAAAGAGGAGAATAACTTGTACTGCATTACAGCCCTAATAGAAATTTCATACATTTTTTGAATAGTCACTAGATAGTTTTACTTCTGTCTAGTAACTGAAAAATAAAACTACTGAGAATCTCAACCAAGATGTAACGCTTTGCTTGCAATTATGTTTTACGCATAAAAGATACGTAAAATCTGAATTTATTTACTCAACAAATACTGGGCAATAAATAGACTATTCAATTGTTTAACCAGCAAGCTTGAAAACCTACCTATTAATACTAGACAATAACTGGGCAGGTGTCTATGCAAATTTTTATCAGTTAAAACTGCTTCAGCTACTGAATGAAACTCTCAAGTTTTCTTGTCCATTTCCTACGTAATATTGTTACAACTAATGAGAACACAGTAATACTAGACGATAACTGGATAGAAAACTGCATACATTTCCACCAAGGAAATAACTCATTTTAATAAATCTTCAGTTTTTCAAGAAACGAGAGATGGGTTTGTTAAGACTCACGGGCTTGACGCGATGACAAAGTTTGTAATATATCCCATTTACGATGACATCCTTCTTAGCCAAAGAATCGATTAAATTCTATGAGCAGAATACTTCGACAAATGGTCGTTATTTATCTCAATCCCGTGGCGAGCTTTCTATTCGTCCGCGGTATTATAATACGAAGATCCTTGGATACAGTAGATCATCGTGACGCGCTGTACTTCCCGGTGTGACGCATTAAAAATATGGCCATTATTTTAAATTCAATGGATACAAAGGATCGGACAACCGGGGATATTCATATTCTTTCATGCATACTTGCGAGTGTTCGTAAATATTTTAGGCGTGTATACCAGCGCGACATGTTTTTGAGTGCGGTCGACAGTGACGCACAGCCCTTCTATTCGCACGTGTATGTACGAGATATCTCCCGCATTTTATCAACAAACTTTTATTTAAGTTACAAGTTAAAAATCTATGAGGGCAACGTTTCAAATCGAGCGCAAAGTAATATCTTTCCCCGAAATCTTCTGAAGTTTAATTGAACACCGTGCAAGCAGATATATTTTTGTGATAAAATTGAAAAAAAATACTTTTCTAAAATTCTTTAACAATAAACATAATTTACGACAATATATAAGTTTTATGAGTTTTTGTCAGTTAAACAATCAGACATAACTATAATAATAATAGTATTAATATATTAATTGATTGTCAACTGTTAAATTTAACTATTAATAAATTGTACAATTTATGCGAATGTATGTTTTTATATAAATATATAAAAAGTAATTACAAATTAAATTTGAATAAAAGAATTTTCAAGCTGTATACATATACACAGAGAAAAAAAAGTTTAATCAACAGCCTCAGTTTAATTGGAAATATTTTTTAATTCAATAACAGTATTAATGAAACAAAAAGACTAAAAGTAAAGAGTAACAAATATAGTTGAATGAATAAAATTTATTTAAATCAAATACAATGTTTATGACAGCCCGTCATTCGACGTTTAATTGAATTCAACTACGTTTTAATTTATATTACAGCATTTTTTTCTCAATGTAAAATTTCCAAAATTCTCAATTTCTTCGATTTTAAAAGTCATATTTAGAACTTTATCTTTTTATATTATTTGATTTCCTTAAATTTTCGATACTAGAATCGTTGTTTCGAAATTGAAACAAGCGGCATCCCATTAGCTCGTTCGCCATTATTCGTAGTTGGAGAGAAAATGCGCAATGCTCGGAACACTCTGAATACACGCGCCGAGTTTTCTCCCTTCCAAGTGGACATTTCTCTCCGTTTCTCTCTCTTCATCTCTCCCTTTTTTTTTTTGGTCTACGTCACGAACAATTTTCTTGAATGAGCGACGCGATACGAGGAGAGGAGTGTTCCGTGTACGTTATTACGTGACAGGTAACGAATGGCGCTGAATGCACGAGCGCAATGGTAAATTGTTGATGCAAGTCCCGTTTACATACGTCTTACGTACACCTGTATGCATTTTCACGTAGAAATTCAACCACCGGTATACCGGACGCGCTCCGGTAACGGTCCCGCGTTACCGGGGGCCACCGTCGCGGCAGAATGAGAAACCGCGAGCGCGCGGACCTCGCATAAGCCGAAGTGAAAATAATGGGCCGCGAACGAGGGAGGAACGACGGGCCCGAGTGAATTATTCCGCGAGAATAATTACCGTGGCGAATAAATCATTTATCACGCTTTTGTGTTGCGTGCCTGAATTCGGGGCGGGGACTTGCCCGAGAAACGAAATTAACCCGACCCTTAGCGTTCAATCGGGTAACGATATAGCGGGAGTGATTTGCGAGCAGCTTGTCAAGATAATATTTAAATATCCCGACGACAGTGTCGTTATAATAATCGTTTACGTTTAGAAAGAAATTATTCTCTGATAAGTCGCGGTTCTTTGTTAGCACGCAAAATGAATAAGGAATTAAGTTATAATATTTAAATAGTAATATTTAAATCTCCTCACAGTACTATTATAACGATCGTTTGTATTGGAAACAAATATTATTTAAGTCACGGTTCTTCGTTAATACGCCGAGAAAAAAATTCGTTGAAAAACTAAAATAATATTAAGTTGATTTAGTTAATTCTTGATTAAAAAAATAATTGTCATGAATGAATTATATCCTTACAACTAAATAATTGTTTCGTACAACTAAACAATTATTGGTTGTGAATTAATTCAATGTTTAGTTGAACGTATTGGACTAAATATTTTAGTTTTTCAACAAATCTATTCTCAGTGTACGAAAGAGAAATACGGAATATTTAAAATAATATTTTATTATTGCATATGGTTTCAGTATATACATTTCAATAGTATTTCTTTCTCTCTCATTCATTGGCCAATTTTATCTTTTATATAAACACTTTGAGTATTTTAATATTTCTATCAACTAATTTATTAAACTTTTTATAAAAATATTTGGTGCGTCTTGTACATACGGACAACAAACTGCAGAATATAATATATGAAGCGGCAGTATTAATCTGTTCTTTCTGCATTATAATTATTAATTCCGGGAAAATAAAACGTGTATTCAGAAATGAATTCGATATTGATCGTATCGTAATTAAAATACGACATTTCGTGTATTTAATAACTACACAATCCTATTGTATTTAATATCGAGATTATTAAAATCTCATTATAAATTCGTTAGAAAAGATTAATGTGTATAAAAGTTTCCGATACACGAAATATTATTTTATAAAAGTTTTAATATTTCTTAAGCTGACACAGCCAATACAGCACAATCGAATGAAACACGAATAGAAATTTGATGCTTTTTTGTTGCAAATTTGTTGCTCTATTGCCGATTTAGTTACTCAAGCCGATTCGATAAAAACTGGCTGTGCGAACAAAGTATACGCAAGAAAAATTAAATTTAGTTGCACATAAGGCTAACGGTGCGACGCACTGCATAAAATATATGCAATAAAAATTAATTTCGCGCGAATTAAATAAATGCAATAAGTAATGATTTCAATTACAAAATAGTCTGATGGATAACAAAATGAATTAGTCGAGATATCTTGCGATTTTGCACTTTTGGGGTGTTGTGTTGATATAGAGCGACTAGGGGTGGTTTTTAAAGAGTTGAGGGTGGAGCAACAAAATCGGAATCATCGTAAATCGCTAGCAACAAATTTGGGGAAGCGTAATCTGTCGAAATATCTCATAAATTTGCATATTTTGGAATTTTGTGCTGACTTATGATAACTAAGGGTAGTTTTTCTAGGGTGGTGCAACAATGTTGGGAATTGAGTAACTAATTAGCAACAAATTAACACTAAAAGAATATGTAATATTTTTTATTTTTTTATTTTTTTTATGGCTGTGCTAACTTAAGTTCAAGTTTTTATCGAATCGACTTGAGCGTTTAAATCGGCATCAAATTAGCAACAAAAAACATCAAATTTTTATTTGTGTTTCATTCGATGCTGCTTTGGCTGTGTTAGCTTAATAGACGTAAGGTTTTATGAAATTATTTATTCTTTTTTATTTTTTTCGCGTACGCATCACTTATTATTAATAACCAGAAGGATTATGAAAAGCGGGAAAAAGAGGATTATAATATTTTAGCTTACAGTTTTTTTCTTTTCCTAGCAATTTTCAAATAATCTACCATTAAACTGTTGATGTACTCTTAATAGTAGAATTCCGTGTGTTTCATTCTATTTTGAAATTTAGATCTGTATTGCTTCTTGAGATTTGATCGAGTTAGTTATTTTTTACAAAAAGTTTCAATCCATTTTTGAAACAATTATTTTGTAAAGGATAATAAGGCGAAACGTGAAAGATTTCTACTTGTAAAATTTAATAAATAATACACACAATGTAGGCATTAAATTGAGATCTGTTGTTAAAAAGAAAAAGTATAAATAATATATTATATTATATATTGATTGATATTTTTCAGTCCATACTATCGAATGTCGAAAACTGTAGAGAACTTTAATAAATATTTGACGATTTTAATTATTATCTAAAGATGTCATATTTTGTTTTTCAAATTTTTGACTATTTTTTAATTGTAAAAGTGTACGAATAACAATATTATAACATAAATGATATAAGTAAAATAAGAATATCACGCATTTGGTTCGATAGCTCATTTCACGCGCACTCGAAATAGCTCGATCGTCGCGTCGTTCATTAATCGCCGCTGATTTAATCGTCATGCTGTCAAATTCGGAAGGACGTCTAATGCATCGGGTCAACATGCAGCCAAGTTGGTGAAACGAGATTCGACGGCAGCGGCGCATATCTATACCGTGCTCGTGACAGGAGACGAGGAAAACAGACTTTCCGTCTGATCCTGCCGGCTTTGCTGCGGTTGCAGAGCAAAGTTAAGCTCGTTAGTTTCAGCTTTGCGTTTCTTTCACGCCATTCCGATAACATTGGCCCCGTCCCGCTTTTGTTACACACAAACCGCGGCCGCATATGTATGCGTACGTACCTTATGTACGTGTATACATATGTTTAAGCGCATAAAGAAAAGCATGCAAAACGGCAAAAGCCCGACTCGTCCTGCGGAGGTGCGACACGATGTGGCAGCGGCCCGTTTGTGAAGGATATAGGGATGAAACACAGACGTAATCCCGAAAGGCAAACGTTTCAAACGTACCCTGATTTAGGACTTTGACCTCGCCGCCGAGAGCTCGGTAGACGATTGTAACGTTGGTTTTGTCTTTGTTATATGGAAAGAGAATTGTAACTTTCATCAGTCCAGTGTCACATCCTATTCGGTCTAGATAAATGGGACGGATCAATTTATTTGAATATTCCGCTTTCATAAGAAGACTGTTCTTCTCTCTACAAAGGGTTATATTTTGATGAAATCAAAGCGTTACGGTCTGCGAGGAAAACGAGTTGTTATACCAATCGTTTATAGCTTGATGATATTTTTCTTTTACAAGCGTGCCACAGAGATCTTTTTTTTTGCAAACTTATTTAACGAACTTATACATATAATTTTTTGTTCTACCGATGTACGGAAAAGTGAAAAAAAATGAGTGATTTCACGCACGCGATATGTTTATATTACAGCTGGAAAATATAACGTTGTTTTACCGCATTGTTAAAAGTAAACGCAGCACATGTGTTTTCAATTGTTTAAAAAATCCTGTGGATTACTATGGGATACGTAGAACAAGTTGAGATTAAACGCAATGTCGGATACAGTTTACCAATTTTTCATTCAACAATTTATTCGATTTGCCGGGCACGAAATAAAAAGAAAGTCTGGCATAACGGATCGACTGTTGCAAACTAGCGCGATATTTTATTTTCACAAGCGCCTATAAAGCGCATAACTCCGAAATTGGATATATACGGCAAGCTGTATACAAACTTAAAATTACTATTCCTGCGCCTAGCTACACCATATGAGAAATTTCCTGCAGATATTATATATTTCTTTTCCCGTAATATCTTTCTATATACTTTTTCTTAAACTCAAATATAATTATAAAATCTGTTTCTTTTTTTGTGCAATTTTATAGAATGCAATTAATTAAAACAACCCACTTTTTAAATTATAACTTTTGTAGTCTGCCTTGCTTTTTCAACTAGCTGCATTTTCTTTTGTATTTCTATCTTCACGTTTACTCGCAAAAAATCTGAACTTTTAAACAGAATTTTATATCAGGATTTAAGTATAGCGTGAAATATATATGCGCGTGCTCAATATATGTGGGATACACGTGCATTGAAAATGTTTGATAAGATGTGCCCTGAGTCATTTCGTTCATAAACTCGTGGAATCCAACAGCCGCGCGAAAGTATCTCCTGAAGAGCAACTCGATGCTTAGGGAATCGGATTCGGATAGCAGACGGGGCGCACGAAATTTTTCCAGTTTCCTCTTGCGCGTCGAGTGAGCCGCGGAAATAGATTAAATCCGTATACACAGTTCCCCCTATATCCTGCGAAGTAATTCGAGAGGCGTATTCGAAAGTTCAAGCGTCTGAAAGTTCCTCAGCGCGACCTGTAAGTAAAGCTTGAACTTTTCACAGCATAATATTTCCTTTTAAACTGGGAGAAGCATGTATCAAGAGAGAATGGGAACGAGATGAAGAAAATATTAAAAAATGCCCAGCCCTACGTGTGGGGAAGATGTAAACGTTTAAGGTATTCCATACCCGCGGCGAGAGAGATATATTGGTCAGTTGTCTCCAGGATTCCGAATAATCAATCGGTTACATTAGCTTTTTTTTTATTTTTCATTGAAAACCAATGCTTCATTTGTCGGAAAAGCATCTTTCGATCGAAACTTGCTACTTTTTTTTCCATAGTGTTATCATTTTTTTCTCTTTTTTTAGCTTTAATACGAATCGAGAAACTCATTTCCGAGAAGAAAACTGAGCGGCATGGAACTGACATTGTTTTTAAACACTTAAATAACGCTGTTGCGTTTCCTGCAACGAATCGATGCGCCAATACGAGATTGCACGCGCGACGCCAGATAATTTGCGACAAACTTTTTTACGGTCCGCTCTGTCAACGCGATTAGCTGATAACGCGCACAAGTGTCGGAACGGCGGGAAGGGGGGAAAAAAAGGTTCTCGATTTTCCAGCATGACGTTTTCACCCTCGCGCACACTCTCGCGACGGGTCATCCCGCCGATGTTATTCGAAATAGCCGGACGGGGGACGGGGGATTTTCGCGACGCGCTCGTGGAGTATTTTAAAGTGGATCCGGTAGAATGTTTTTGTGCGCCCGTGTGGCAAACGGCAGGTTTTACAACTGTTTCCAGCATCGAGAGCTTGCGCCGCGACGCGGCGGGCGGGGCGGGGAAGAAGATAAAGGGGATAACAGGAGAGGAAGCGTTGGGCTATGTTCCTGTCGTTGTCGCGCGGTTATACGAGTGCTATGGCTATGACCGGCGCGCTTAGAAATAGTTTGCGAATGAAAGTTTTTTGTGAATCCGTTCAATCTGTGGAACTTCCGCGCGCGCGCGCGTACTAATTCCGTCCAGCGCTTTCGAAAAATACGAAACCAGAAACGAAAATAGGGTCGCACAGATATTGCGTTGAAAAAGAAATTGATTTGTGTGATCAAAATTAGGGGAGAGTCGTTGAATTCGTACCGATCACTTAAATCGTGCCAAAATCAATATTTTATGTTTTTACTTGACGTAAGGAACAGTTAGTTACAAAAATATGAAGTAAATGAGATATAAATAATACTGACAATTTAAGATCGTCTTGTTTTGTGCTAACAACACTTCAAAAATCAGGTACAACTGATGTCAATTTTTGATCTATTTATGTAGTTGATAATAATGTAATCATGCAATTTTATATTAAATTTTTATATTTTTACAAAAGAAGGCTTATTGCAGAATACTTATACTCATTGTACATGCATATTTATAATTAATATAAAGATTAAATCGATATTTTTATAAGGTCTATCAAGTTTCCTAAATCATACCTCCGCAAATTTTATTACAATAAATGATATTAATGTAAGACTAATAAGTAATAACAAAAAAACTAATAATTTATATGATTTAAGCCAATTTTATTTCCACGCTCTTACCTTCCCATTAGTGTTATTTATTATTACTAGACAAAAGAGGCGGGCGCTGCAGAACTTATGAAAGTACATTTTATACAAATTTTATACAAATTATTACAAATTTAATATTACACTGTTAATTTCTCAATACACACAGTTAAAATACGCGATCTCCGCGATGATAGCCGTTCACGAATGAGAACCATTCAGCACATTGGAAAAGCGACAGCAATAAACTTCGAGAATTCGAGTATCGGTGCAATGCACTTTTCCAGATAGTTTTATTCTGTGCTTAATACGGATATGAAAATTAATCTAAATCTTATTTTTTATAGCATATTGCAAAAAAAGCTTATAGTAAATTAATTTGTTATTGATGAAGGCTTACACGTTATAGTAATAGATATTATCTTATCAAGCTACAATTTCTAAAACTTATTTGTGTACAAATTAACACCAATTAGGAAATATAATAATTAAATTAAATAGTACGCATTTGGCAACTCCTAATATTCGATTAATGAAAAGTACTTTCGATAAAAAACAAATAATTTCTATATAAAAAAGGAATTAAAGAACAATAGGTTCTTGTAAAAGGTACGCTGCATCGTCTCGAAAAAATACATTTTTTTAAAAATACACTTGTCAGAAAACACACTTTTAACGAAAAAATACGAAGCGCTATCGTATCTCTTGATTATCTCTCTCTCTCTCTCTCTCTCTCTCTCTCTCTCTCTCTCTCTCTCTCTCTCTCTCTCTCTCTCTCTCTCTCTCTCTCTCTCTCTCTCTCTCTCTCTCTCTCTCTCTCTCTCTCTCTCTCTCTCTCTCTCTCTCTCTCTCTCTCTCTCTCTCTCTCTCTCTCTCTCTCTCTCTCTCTCTCTCTCTCTCTCTCTCTCTCTCTCTCTCTCTCTCTCTCTCTCTCTCTCTCTCTCTCTCTCTCTCTCTCTCTCTCTCTCTCTCTCTCTCTCTCTCTCTCTCTCTCTCTCTCTCTCTCTCTCTCTCTCTCTCTCTCTCTCTCTCTCTCTCTCTCTCTCTCTCTCTCTCTCTCTCTCTCTCTCTCTCTCTCTCTCTCTCTCTCTCTCTCTCTCTCTCTCTCTCTCTCTCTCTCTCTCTCTCTCTCTCTCTCTCTCTCTCTCTTTGTGAATACATGGAAGCCGATGAATGACAGTGGTCGAAACGCCTGAGTATATTCCGATACCATTGTACCTGTTAAATCTGACACGATACGTGACGAGCGCGGGCCAATCGATTATACCGCCGTTTGATAAGTCATCCCCGCGCAAACAAGGAGCTTCACGTCAACTCTGTGAACTCAAAGACATCGAGATCGATCAATGGTGCGCGGCGGCGACGTCGGGAGTAATATCGAGTTGTTTGTTGTCGGTCAACATCAATTAAGCTGTCGACCGTGCTTTAAGCTCCGCAGTTCGCGTGGACGAATGGCGAGAGTGATCGACCTCTCGCGATCTAAGCGTTCCTCCATCGACAGGTAACTGACGTATCTCTTCGAAATTGTTGCACAGTAGTACGATCGTCGGGCGCGTTTTCACCACCCTCTCCCTCATGCAGATTTGCACGGCATTAAAAGCTGAATTCTCTTCTCCGAGTCGTTGTTGGCTTATCCCGCGGTCCTTTACATTCTCTCTTTTCCGTAAGAGGAGCCATATCTCATGCTCCTTAATAATATTTCACCCACTGTCGAATTCCGACCGATCTGACCGCTCGGATTACGGGCTTAGGGGGTGGCAGAGCGGCTCTTCTTGCTTCACCACCTGACGCAATTGCCAATCGAGCTGAGCTGCAGCTTAAGTCGAAGATTATCACGATGTACCATATGCGTGCTTGATTAGTCGGCGTGGTTAGCGGATATGCATCCTGACGCCATTCTCATCAATATCGTACTGCCCATAATTGATTTCTTGTGCGATCTTAAAATTTCTATTCAATAAAATGTCACATCTTATTTTATTAATTCGTGTTTCGATACTTCATAAAATGCATTCGACGTTTTCAACAAAAATACAACTTGATATTTTATAAAATTAAAAGAAAGCAGACTTTTAATTTTTATTTCGACATAAATACTGGTCTATTAATTTATATACGAAATATATTTTACATACGAAATTATTTTAATGCATAATTAAAAGAATATATATTTCTTGAAAATTTTTTCTGTTTTTATTTATTACGTGCCTGCTTACAACTAAAATATTAGAATTTTTATAATCGCTTTTCTGAATAAAAATTTAAAAAATTAATCTATGGCAATTTACTCATGTTATTACAGACGATGAAAAATTATTTTACGCATTAGGAATTAATAAAGCTTTCAATGCTTTACATAATTGGAAATTCGCGAACTTTTTGAAATTTAGTATTCAATATCTTTCTTCAAGCTACTAAAATCTAGGACAGTGATTAAAAAAGAAAATTATATATAAAACAGAAAAGAATCAAGATTTTCAATTAATGTTCGAAACAATAGTTCTTAATTCTTAATGTGCATCTCTCTCTGTCTCTCTCTGACTTATATATCAATTCTAATCATCTGATTGCGATTAATATAGGACTGCACACTAAAAATAAGCGCCGCAGAGCGGCGAGATAAATTAAGAACTCTCGACAAAATAATCCACAATAGTCGTAATCTTTCCGTAATTTTTCACAACTCCCGCGCGCTCATCCCTAATCTTCGTTAATTCTTTGTAGCGACCGTCCCGGGGGAACAAATGGCCAAACTTGGACGGCCGAGTCTCCGTTTTCGTCGCGGTAACGCGGGAAGCGAGCTAAGAAAGCTCGGCGTTTCCATCCCCCCGGTGAGCCCCGAGCTATGCAAATTTCATTTCAAGGAAGCACGTCTTAAAGACCGATGCTTTAAAGGGAGGTTTGCTCCGTTCGCTTTAATCGCGGCTGTGTCCTTAATTGGCGAACGTACACAACGTGAGCGAGTAAAAACCCGTTGTTTGCGAAACCCCGAGGCGGGCGCGGGGGAGGCAGCGGCGTTAAGCGCCGTATAATTCGCTCCTTAATGCCCGATTATCATGCATTATCTTGGCGCACGTGCGGCCGCACGGCGCGGCGCGACGCGCGCAAAGCGGAATGAAATTATTATCAGAGCATCTTCCAGTTTTGTAGCCTGTTATAGCGGATGACTCGGTTATGTTATCGGGTACTCTCGGTAAATAACGCCGTGCCGCTATTATGCCAGCCCGTTTGCGCCGAGGAGGAAATTCGATTAAGTCGATGTAGCTCTGCACCGCATCAAGGTCGAAGACCGATTAAAATGGGCGGGCGATAAGGCGGGCGATGAAAGGTCGTATATCCCATGTCTTGGCGGAGAGATTAGCGATTTCATTCGATTAATATATAATGCGGTAAAATGAAATACGCACGCTCCACGGGAAATGGATTGTTTCGCGCAACTTGTTACGGTTAAGAGTTAGAAACTCCGCAAATTCCGTATTATCGCATAATCCCGCGGAACACGTATCACCACGACCTCGTTAACCATCCCCGAGACCGCGAAATTCGATTAACGTATTCGTTCCTAATGTATCCGTTTCGGTGTAAGTTCAAAGCCCATTTACAACGACTGGCAAGTTCAACGTCGACGATGGGTGATGCGACGAGCTAACTCCCTGCATGTATGTATTACGTGACATACTTCGTGAATCCAACAACGTATATACGTGCACCGCACCGAGCACTCTAACCGCAGGGTGAACCTAATAATTGGCAGTTTAAGATTGGAAGAGATAGTTTCTCTCGATGTGTCTTTATTCTCATTCTGTGCTCGTGCGGCCAGAAGAGAGAGAGAGAGACAGAGAGAAATATATATTGAGAAAAATCATCTTTTGAATTATATCAAGAAAAGGATTAAAATGCAACGTGCCTCAGTCATACGCTATTACATTATCCAATTTCATTTTTCCGCGATTTCGGATCTTTTTTACTGAAGGTTTAAAATGTTCCTCCTCAGTTAGAACGTATAAAAATTAAAAATATGGCAACGTCAGGAAAGTAAAGCATATTTAATAATGTCGATTGTGCTCCAATGTTACAACCTTTTAACGAAGGGATTAAAAGTACTTTGAGGTCATCGGCCGTTTAAATAACGGGGCAAAAAGCTCCGCTACCCACGAAGCGCAAATGAAGAAAGAATTAAATCGAAAGAGAATCTTTTGACGCACGACGCGCTTTAAAGTTCGTTTGAGCAAACACGATCGCAAAGTTATACACGCGGCGACAGTTATTGTGAGGGGGATTGCGAACATTCCGTTCTTGTTTTTTTTCCCCTTCCGCAGCCAGCCCTTTTGTTTTCACCGTGACTTCGGAGACGGGAGCTGTAATAACGGGAGCAAAGCCGATCGAACAGCCGCATAGATACACCGCAGGGGTGGCGGCGCGGCGCGACGTTGTGCATTGGCGGCGGCATTGTACTGCGTTCGACGTTAACGATAATGTAATACGAGGTCCGGTGGTTCTGAAAAAAAATCACGGTATTTATGGACGAAAGTTTCGCGAGTGCTCTTCTACCGAGTTTAACTTGATGCATTAGCTGCAGTTAACGCCACGCTCTCACCCCATTCACCGCATCTAATCTCTCTCTCTCTCTCTCTCTCTCTCTCTCTCTCTCTTTCTCTTTCCCCTCCCTCTTTCACTTTAATTTCTAATTAGTTCACTCATTATGTAGATGAAGTTACAATGTATCAACATGGTAATGATTTTTAACTCTATTTACATCTTTTTTTATAATAAATAACATCTCTATTTAAAGCTTGAATTTTTTATTTGCTTCATCTTTATGATTTTCTAATTTTTTCCTTTACTTGTTAAAAATTGTATTTCTCTTTTAGTTCACGCTTTTTATTTCTTTATATGAAATGTATGTTGAGAGGAGAATCTGTCGGAATTATGTGACGTGTAAGCTTTCACAGTGTTGTCTGGCTTTTTCTTGCATTCTCGAGTCTTCCGAATTTATGAATAATCTTGCGTAATCCCGGAACCATCTCTCGTCTTGCGTATACACACGTGGAATGCCGCTTTTTTGGAAAGAACGACGAGTCACGACGTGAGCATAAGTGATTTCGGTTTTGTTGCGTGTATTTTAGAAAGGGCGGTAAGGTCGGGTCGAAGGATCTTTCTTATTCATACAGTCACGGTGACAGCCTTTATTTCCGTGATGATCGATTTTCCCTCAGACAGTGTTAAGACGCGACCGTAATGCCAGGAATGCCGTCATAGGACGTTGGCGCGCGCAATATTCGTAATAAGACAGAAATAACGCCGAGGATTACCGACACATCCGTCGGGTCTCTCTGTAGTCGCGGAAATTTATTCAAAAAATTTCGAATTGCATTCTTCGCAAGATAAATTTTAAGTTTAGTTTCTTCACGGCATTGTTTGATGTTGGAGATTAGAGAATTTGGAACGAGGTAAAGTTGTTTTATAAACTATTCATACTTTCCAGGCATAAATTTTCGATGCCAAAGTTCCTTTGTAACCGTTATCGGCGATACCGATCCTTAAAGAAGCAGGATCGTGGAATTAATTATTCCAGCGAGGCACAATTTCCCCGGATTTCTTTATTCAAGCCAAATTTTGCATGGTTGACCGCAATTACTCATTTTGCCGCGATATCCCAACCAAAATGGCGATTATTTATTCGATAATTGTGCAATTAAAGTCTGAAATGGGGGTCCTGTACTCGTGAACTTAGTTACTTTAATAATAAAGAGATTAATGTATTAAACGACCTGTTTTATAGATCGATACACATATACGTTTTGCATAAAATTCTAAAAGTCAGGAAAAAGTTTTGATACTGACATAATATCGTGTATTAATTTAATCTTTTGTATAAATACATATGCTATAATTTGATATAATTAATAAATCAATGATAAAAGTAATTTGAAACATACACATAACAAATAAGACATACGTAAAAAAATATTCTCTTTAGGTAAAAAAAAAAAAAGAATTCTTTTAACCTAAAAATTTAAAAATTATATTAAAATCTGTTAGTTTATTTATTATTCTATTTAATTTAAATTACTCTTTATTTCCGTTATCGCTTTTAATTTCATGAATAGAGAAGTTACGTGTTAATTTTTAACATGTAACTTTTCAAATTAATTTAAAATTATAATTATCAGAAAAACTCTATGCAGAAAGCTTATATTTTATTTATCTTGCGAAAAAAAAAATTTTTTTTTACGTCCTTAGATATAATCGACCCAATCTGTCTTGTATAAACTCTTTATACCATATACTAGCACAATCTCCATTTTATGCATTGTTATCAAACTGGCACGCTGGAAATCGCGTATCAGAATTTTTCATTCCGGCGCTCTTGCGAATACTCTTTTGCTCGATCCTCTCGGAAATTCCGCCACGTAAGCGAAAGCTTCATCATGGACGCAGATACCGGGATTCCCCTCGATGCCGTGAGGGTCGAAAAATCTTTTATCAGCTATTTAACCAGGGAATATTAAAAACGAAAGATTTTTTTGCGTTCTCTCTCATATACGCGCGAACGTCATATGCATTCGTCGAAGAAAACGATAAAATAGGATACGAGGAATATTTTCTGGTTTAGATTTGCAGAGAGCAGGAAATAGATCAATCATATGAATAATAAATCTCAGCTTTAAATCTTTTTGATTTATTATAATTAAATTGCAATTTAACACGAAAAATATGTATATTATTTTTAACAAAGAAAGAATAATAATGAAAAATATTAATAACAATAATTTATAAACTTTATAATTAAACTTTTTATATGTACGTTAACAATTTGATACATGGGAAAATGATGAATTTCCATATATACATATATTCGCGAATACACTGTTATATATCAATTAGACCAGACTTTATAACTAAAAGACTTAAGAACTGCTGCGTGGTTTCCTCTCTTTTCTTATTCCGTCTTCTTATTACGTCAAGCCCTCTCATACCTCTTTTGTTATTATTTGGCAAATGTTGTTACTCGTTTAAAGTTCGTCGTTATAAATAAGCGACAGAAAGACGGGAGATGACAAATATATAATACAAAATATTTCATAACTCGCGACCTTAATTTTAATGATACAGTTAGCTATGTATTTAATACGTCTATATCAATTTTATTGCTAATATTTTTGCATTTATTATGATAAAAAGAATTGACAATATCGATATCGCTATAAAAGTATTTTATTTATTCGCTTTTTGCTATTGATCACTTCTCACAGAAATTTTTAGTTTTTAAACTTATAATGATTGAATCAAATTTTAGATCCTCTTGACAATAGAATTTACGAACACTGAACTTTCTTTTCGTCCCCGAGAAAAAAGGTTTTCGAAAAAGAGTTTCTTTCTTTTTCTCTTTTTCCCTCTCAAATGGAAATGGCATCTCTCTCTCTCTCTCTCTCTCTGGAAATCCCCATTTCTCTTTCACACCTTTTCGGTTCCACTGTTAAATTCAGTTGTTGATCGCGTCGCGAGTTTACGAGCAATTATTTTACATTCCGCGAGCGCGCGCTTGCGGCACTTTATAGGCGCTCACGCGGCTAATTGATAATTATACACCGTTCGGCTCGCGCCAAAGGCTCCGGTTGTCCTCGTGGAAATTGGTCTTCTTTATGTTTGCATCGCTCTGCTATCTCAGAGGATTCGCTCATGCTGAAGGTCCTGATGATGGGCTGGGAAATTGGCTTCTTGATCCCGTTGCGCCGGTTCTGCGGCACTGCGCGCATCTCAAAGAGCATATTGGACCGTATTTGCCTATATGACTTTTACGTGTCGCCGCGTTAAATTTCTCTAATGAGAGCAGACAGGGGATCCCGGGGCTTTCGTCAGAGGAGCCGTGTCCTTTCGCGATAGGTTCACATCTGATGATAAAGTTTAGATTAATCAAACTTTTTCATGCCTGCAAAACGTCGAATGAAAGCGTGATGATAATTTCAAGAAACACTTTTATGCATAAACACATGATAAGCTTATTAATGTTATTTATTAATTTAATGATAATGGTGACTGAATATTAATTAATGATCTTTCAATATTGAAAATGTGTACGCGACACAATTTAGAGGGTTAGCAATTTAAACATTTAACTTTCTCCATTAGCGTATAAATGTATATGGTACAGATATCTGTATGCGCAATTTATTATACTCTCAGTCTGTTTTCTCTTTCAACAAACGTTTAATCAAATGACCATTTCCCGCGTGAGTTTAAAGCTTCACACCTATTAAACTTATAATTGTGATTGTCACAATGTATAATAATACATACGTACATAACGAAATTATTCAATGTTGCCACGGACTTTCGAACGTGTGCAAAATTTCAATTTGTATCGCGTATTCAGTGTAATTAATACAGGGAATAACAATGAAGGCTTGTATTTGCGCGTAATAGATTACTATAATAATTTTGTCGAAGGAAACATCGGCTCTGGTACACGAGCAATTAACCGTTAAAAATATTGCTTTGAAAAGGCAGATTTTTTAAATTAATTTATATATGTTAAGGGGACTGGAAAGTAATGGCATTTTTATAAATAAAAATTATTCGTACTTGAACGCCTCTGCTCGCATGACGTTTCTGTTCTTGGCGTTCTTATTCGGAAAAATTCAACGCGATCTCGGCTATCGCATTTTAGTTTTGGAGAGTAGGACTCCCAAACTGCCGCGTATCTTGAGCATTCAGATGGAGACAAAGTTTCAACGGCCAGCAAAGATACGTTGTTTCTCGGTCGTAAACGCGTTTCTGTGCGTGCACGTAATCGCCGATTTATGCCGGAGAAATGGCCGAAGGGGACGAGTTTCGCGTAACGCTCGTTTTAAGCGTCACCTCGTAAAACGGAACTTTTGCAGTTTTTTACACCACAGTAAAAATACGCGGACGAAGTTATTAAAGTCACCGAGCTTACCTTTTGCTCGTAAACGCGCGGCAGATCCCCAAGCTCCAAATGTGTCCACTTAATATTGTATAATATAAAAGAGAAAAAAAAATACGCGGTGGTTACCTGAATAGAAGAAACCGACTCATCGAGGAATTTACTATTTTTGTATGTCGGATTTTTATTCACTTCGGTATTTCGACTGCGCCAAGTTTAATCGACCGTGACTGCATAATATTTAACGGGGATTAAAATCGGGGCAGTAAGAGATCACGAAGTTGCGTTTAACCTGGCGACTTGTTCAACTACGTGACAGCTGCTTCATTATGGCGACGTTGTAAAACACGCCGAAAGCAGCAAACGCGATAACAGATCTACGTCGTTGCTTTTCCAATTATGCGATTTTAAGTGCCATGCGGAATAATTTAAAATGCTGAAAATAAAAATGCCAAAGTACGTTGTTCGCGCGAAGGGATAATGTTTTAGTAAAAGTCAGACTAGAGTTGTTGAAAATAAAGTTGCGTTAAAACATTAAAAATTCTTGAAAATTTTGATTTTGAGGTGTACACTGAGAGAAAAAATTGTAGTGGTGGCAACTATAAGGAGACAACTATATAAATTTTGTTAATAAACTAACTTATAATATATAGTTAAGTGAACTATGATATAGTTATTGCAACTACACTGAGAGAAATCGTTTGGTAGAATAGTGATCAAATGAATTTTATAGTTATATAAAACTCATTTTATATAACTATAAAATACTTACTGGTATACTGGTACCAAAAACTTAGTTACATTTAACAAAACTTTTTATAATTTGTTGTATGAAAATAATTATTTGGTTAAAGCTACAAATTGTTTGGTTAAAACAACTATATATATTTAGTAACTATCACTATAAAATTCATTTGATCACTATTCAACCAAACTTTGATTGATTTTACCAAACATTTCTCTCGTGTAGGTTAATGCTTAAGAGAACTAATAAAAAAATAGTTGTAATATATTATATAATATAATAATTACAACTATTTTTTATTAGTTCTTTTAACCATTAACTTAGTTGCAGTAACTATAATATAGTTCATGTATATTATAATTCTATTAACAAAATTTGCATGATTGTCCCCTTATAGTTGCCACTACAATTTTTTCTCTCAGTGTACTCACACAAAATCAAATTTTATTAAAATACTTTTCATTGAAGTTTTATATACCTAATTTAGGGCGAATCTTACGGCGTTGTTCAGGAAATCTCAAATAATTTAATTGTAATTCGAATCTGCAAACACACAATCGATTTTGCCAATACACCGCTATTACGTGAACAAACACGTACACGCACAATAGTCAGATAGAAATGATCTCGCGAAATCGGATGGACCTGTAACACGCAGATCCATACGCTTTAGCATTAGCAAATATAGTGCCGTGCTGCAGCCGTAAAGCGGCCGCGCGTTCGCGTGATTAGAGTGCTTTTGTTTCAATCTCACAGCTCGCAAGGTAATAGCGAATTCGGATCTACATAGGACGCGTTTGCGTATTAATTAGCGGTCGCGCTCGTGCATCCAATGCGCGGGGACGAAGAATGAACCGCTCTCGGGACCGCTACGGAATTAGAGAACACCGGAAGCGGCAATAGCAGCTATAACGTTGACGCGTCGATTTGTTCGAGGACGAGAGAACGCCTCTTACGTTTGATGACTGTGCTCCGCAGACAATGGCTAATTGGGAACAAGTAGCACTCGAAACGCGCTCGTCGATTCGCCGGCGCGAACGCCGCGCAAAGCGACGAAACGACGACGGCGGCGGCGGCGCCTCGCTGTTAGCACGCCGAAAACGCGCTGTTTACGC